>JAYJMB010007286.1:0-10341 GCA_036873735.1 Pouteria campechiana
ATTTATTTATCAATTAAATTTAATTTTAACTAAATTTGCCAAAAATTACCGGTAACTCGATTTTGTTGGCTCTCCACATGACATTTTTTTTATCATAAACTTCTTCAAAAATTAAATTTTACAGTATGCCGTATTGTAAAAATTTCTAAAACTTTACAATAGTGAACATTTACATTTGTGAAATTTTCAGGGCCTTATAATATAACTCAGCAATCTTTTGTCACAACATTAAATTTGGAATGTTGAAAAGTAAATCATTTGAATTTTTTAATATATATATATATGTGTGTGTTTGTGTGCATGCGCTTTAACTTTATTTCCGGTTATTTCATGCAGGTAGGGCCCGTGCTCTACGTCATGCTCCGTGGAACAAAAATGCATGGAACACGGAGATGTTGCAATTTGGACCTGCTCCGAAATTCCCACGAAAAATGAGGCCACCCACGTTGCCAATCTAGCTTCTTCCTCATGCAATAAAGCCACTTTTTTCAGATCTGGTCTCCTATTTTCACTCCGATTCTAAAATCCTTTCTTTTCTCTTTTTAAATTCCATCTTTGGAGTTATTTCTTCAAAATCGCAGGGAAGATAGAAAGCTTGTCTCTTTTGTAGACCCGCTGTTCTCTGCTTTTCTGCAAATTTCTCTCTTTCTGTAATATCTTTTTCTGGGATTTCGGACGTGGGTTGGTTTGAAATGCATGCAAATTGAAAAGATTGAGTAATTTGTTGGAATTATTTTGGGCTTGGTGAGGATGTCAGGGTAACCATTTCTTGGGTGGAAATATCAGTTATCTTGTTACATCCTTTCGAATTCTTTTGAACATGGTTCTCCTGTTCGGTGTTGCAGAAAACCATAAAATGTCTCGTCTTTCTTGGGATTGGTGATGGAGAGATTCGTTGGAGCGTTGGTGGTGCTGCTGCTCTTTGTTTCTGGTTCGAGAACTGGAGCAGGCGAGTCAAATCACAGGTATAAAGAGAGGGATCGTGTACCTTTATATGCCAACAAAGTAGGCCCCTTCCACAATCCAAGGTAATTTTTCTTTTTTTCTGTTTTGGGTTTTGGATTCTGTCTGTATCTTCTCTTTGTATATGCTTGAAATTGTGTTATGTGCGCGTCATTGTTTAGTTCATGTGTCCACATTCTGTTACTTGAATAGGGTGGAAATTGTGGATCATCTCTACTCGCTCTTTCTAAAGATCTGATTTGCGAAAACCTTGTTTTCTTGAAATATATTTGCTACAAATTGATTATAGTTCATGGTATCCGACAATGGAGATTAATGAATGTCTTTTAGGATGTGTTTGGTAATGAGGATAAAAACCTTTTTTATAATACTTTTACATCTTTTGATGTGATTTAACATCTTAACTATCTAACAATCTTATTTTTTAAATTATTACCTAAATTTTTAATTATTATTTTTTACCTTTATATACAATAAGCTTAAGTATTTTATTTTTATTCATTTTATTGCTAATTATTATATTATATTATTTCTCTCACTTTTCTCTACTTTCGCATACTCCTTTTTCCCACCTCTTAGGATGTGTTTGGTAACTTGAAAAAAATAATGAAAAAATTTTCATAAAAAAATAATGAAAAACTTTTCATCTTTTCTTACCACATTTTACATATCTTTTAATATGTTTTAACATCTTAACTACCTAGCAACATTCATTTTCTCTATTATTACTTATATTTTTAACCATTATTTTGTATCTTTCCATATAAAAGGCCTACTTATTTTATCTTTATTTATTTTATTTTTAATCATTATCCTCTATCACACCACATCACTTTCTCTTTTTTGCCTCACTTTTTCATAATTTTTTTTCTACATATTTTCCACTTTCTTAAATGCACCCTTAAGGTGTGTTTGGTAATGGGAAAAAAGTGAAAAACTTTTCTATCTTTTCCCATTCTTATTTTCAAACCTTTTAATATGATTTGACATTTTAACTACCTAATAACTCTCATTTCTCTATTATTCTTTATATTTTTAATTATTATATATTTATTTATTTTATTTTTAATCAATAAACCTCTATCACATTACATCACTTCCTTCCTTTTTCCCTTACTTTTTCATATTTTTTTCTTCCTACATCTTTTTCTCATTACCAAATGCACCCTCAATGCAAAAATCTTAAATTTGGAGATTCTTCTATTCACTATTTGTTAATATTATATTTTAGATCTTAATCAAGTGGGTGTTTCTTAATCATAACTAAATATTTCTTGATCATTTTCAAGGGAGCTCTAAAGTTTTGGTCAAATTGCATTAACAAAATCATTGTTACTTTGCTCTTTGTAGGTATATCTCTAAAGTTTGTTTCCTCTTTTATCAATACTCCTAATGTTAATATCCATTAGGAAATAGTCACGAAGTCAATAAATGACATTAAAATTAGTGTAAAAATACCATTAAAATTCATAATTCCAAAATAAAAGTCTTTTTTTAAATTTCTATAAAAAAAGTAGAAAAGATTTTTCTATTTTATTATAATTATTTTCAATTTATATTTATTTTTAACTCTTTATCTGAATTATATATATACATTACTTTTATTAGGTGGTTATTGTTGGTCCCTTGCTAAATGCTAGCTCCAGAGGGGAGAGGGGGTGAATTAAGTTTTCAAAAATTTTGACAAATAACTTAAGAAGTGTGCTTAAAATAATAGGAAGTAAATTTCATAGCACAAGTGTACAAAATTTTATAATGGTTCAACCTTTCCTAAGTTCTGACTCCACTTCTTTGAGTCATTCTCCTCTAATGATCTCAGGTTCCACTAATATTTTGATCAACCTGATCAAATATACATTTATTTTTTGAGCTCACCAACTAACTCACGGATTTTTAGAGTTTACCAAATAACTTATTGGTTTTCAAAATTCACCAACTAACTCGTACACTTTCAGGAAGTCCTTTTGCTTGCTTTTCTCAATATATAAACAGCAAGCACCTTGCTTGCTTTAATAAATACTAAAACAAAATGCACGGATTAGTGCCTCTTACTTAGAAAGATTTGTACATAACTTAAAAGCTTAAATAAATGAACAAAATAATCAATAATGATGTATGTATCAAACTCCTTAAAAGTGAAGTAGATCTGGCTTTGAATGCTTTGACAATGTTTCTCTTTTTCTGCCTTTCTGTTGTAAGTTGTGAAGGAGATTATAGTCGTTGCAACTTTTTATAATTTTCTCAAGCGTTTGGTAGATTTGGTATGACTTTTTTACATGTTATTTGGCTTAAGAGCTTCTAAAATAAGTGTTTAAATATTCTGACATTGTCTTATTATTAATTACCATTAGATCCACCTTTTATCAGAGTTTCTAAAGCACCTCTTTAGAATTTTTGAATTAAATTTAGGTTCCAAACATGGTCAACGATCATATTTTGGCTTCTAAAGATCTTCTGAAGGTTAAATTCAGCCTTAGATACGCTTCTTGATTCTTATCTTTTTGAAGTTACCTTTGTCAGCCTTCTAATTACTTTTGAAAAGCTTCTGATAATGTTTTGAGTTCAGAAACTTCTTCTGAGTTTATTCTGTATCACTATTATCAATTTTTTGAGACATCTCTGAGACTTGGAAGCATTTCTGAAGTTCTTCTGAAAAACTTCTGATTACAAAGTCGACATTCTATATTGTTTCTGATAAGATTCTAAGTGTAGATATTTCTTCTGAACTTATTCTATACCTTGATTATTTGACTTTTGAAGCATCTCTAAGCTTTGGAATATTTCTAAAGTTCTTCTTACGAACTTCTGAGTACAGAAGTTTTCTCTGACATAGAGCGTTTTGCTTTTGGCATGTTTCTGGAGACTAAGGAATGCTTTTGAATTGCCTCTGAAGTCTGAAACTGCTTTGAAGTTAATTATGATGATTGTGTTTTATCTCTGAAAAAGGTTTTGACTTGTTTCTTAAGTAGTTCTAAATACTTTTGAACTTTTAAACTTCATGTCTTGTCTTTGAAGGGATTCTGATTTGTTTCTGGAGTATTTCTGAATATTTCTAAATTATTTTTGAGTGATTTTTACTTAGGCATTCTTTTTAAATTATTTTTTTTGAAGGCTTAATGTGATAAGCTTACAATTAATATTATTTATTGCTTACAGTTACTCTCCTAAATCTGTTTTGATATATAATCATTGCATCACTTGAAAAGTAATTTGTCAGTACCTTAATTCTTCACTCATTTTTTTGTTCATCATCATCAAAACTTAGTTATTTGATCACATTCATCATTAAAATCAAGCTTACTAGAGGGGCTAGACTTAACAGTTATGAGTTTTTAGGAGTATTTTTCTTAATTTATACTAATTTTTAACATTGTTTACTAACTTAATGGTTATGGGTATTTGTTTAAGATAAAATAAACCTTGGCGTGTGCTTGTAATGACCAAAACTCCAAAGCATCGTTTGGAGACATGATTGAATTGAATTGAATTATAAAAATAATAGGTTACAAGAATAAAATGCTTGAATCTCAACATCATTTTTAGCGTTCAATGGTAGAGTTAGGACCTTTGGTTAGGGTGAAATTTTATATTATAAATTATATTTAAAAATATTAAATATTTCACTATATTCTTTATACACCCTATTATCACAATAATTTTAAAAAATACTTATATTATATTATCATAAAATTAATTTAATAATAAATCAATAATATTTGATTTGCTATTAAAAATTGCAACAATTGTTTTTGTATTATAATCACTCTGTGGCTAATACACATTTTTTTTATTATTTTCATTATAAAAAATGCCCTCCCCACTATTGAAATATTAATAGATAAAATCAATACTAATTTTATAAATAAATAAACTAATTGATAAATGAGATTGTTTTTGTCTTAGATAGCTTCTAAACAAGGGTACAAATCTCATTCAAATTTACAAAGAATAAAAGTATTATATATGGTAATAGCAATAATATAAATTTCAACTTAATTATCAAAGTTCCATAAGATTCATTAGAAAAAAATTGATTAAAAAAAATAAGCAAAACATATCAACTTTTGCTTATTAAAAGTAAGAAATTATTTTCTAGATTACATAGATGGAAGAACGTACAAGCTAAACTTTCTTGAATTGTAAGGTAACAAAAAATTAGGGATAAAACTTTATTTAAGGTTTCTTAGATTAAATAATAGGTAAAAATATAATAAAAAATTAATTGAAAGTTCCCTAAATTAAAAAATAAGAGAACTAAATATCAAACATATAATTTAAAATTTTGTAAACCAAATAATGGTAAAAAATGAGAAAATAACTTAATTTAAGATGCATTAAATTAAATAACAGAAAAAAATAAAGCAGAAAAGAAAAAATAAACAATAAATAATTTTATGTTCTTTTCTTTTCTCCTTCTATTTTTGTTTTGCAAATTCAATATCTTGCATTTCTTGTTGTTCATATAACCATGTAAGAAGAGTAATTAAAAAAGAATTCTAAAATATATACAGTAAAAGATACTTCTAAAATATAAATTGTGAAAAGGATAATTACTTACTTCTATAAGAATTTTAAGTGATTATGCTATCACATACCAGCATATCTTGGATGATACTTCAATGTTTTAGGTGACGTAACATCTGAACTGTTTAATCAGAAAAGTATAATGCGTATAATATTTAGTTCTCTAGCCTGACCCCTTTTCAAATATACATAAACTACTTAAATTACTCAATAATTTTTGCATGTCCATACATTCCTCAGTTGGATTTCTTTATATTTTTTCCATTTTATTGCTGTATCTGAAATAAAATATTTACTTAGAATGAATTTAAAATAAAATTTTACCATAATTAAAACAGAAAAATTGATTTCTCAAGTCTAATCATCAGGCCGAATCTAACCCAAACCTAAGCCAATTTTTCTTAGAATTGGATCAGTGTTGGGTTGAGATTTTAATAATAAGGTTAGGACTATTGTAGGGTTGAGATTTGCAAATAGGTGAAGATTGAGTTGACCCGAACTTGCTTCAAACTGGCCTGATTTACGCCCCTCAATGGACTAATCCGATATCCCTTAAACTAGTTTATGCTGAAAAATGAAGAGGTTTGTGCTTACTCTTTTGGAACTCTGAAAATAATGATCTGTTTTTGGTATGTGCAGTGAGAGGTACCGGTACTATGATCTACCACTATGTTCACCAGGTTTGGCACTTCTCCTGCAATCAAGTTCTGCAGCAGAAATCTGCTCTTATGATCAGAAATTGTCGCCTTTTATATTGTGTGAACCTTAATTGATGAAATTATCACAGAGCATGTGACTGAGAAGAGAGAAGATCTTGGGGAGGTTCTAAATGGGGATCGGTTAGTCAGTGCACCTTATCAATTAGATTTCCGGGTGGACAGAGGAACGGAGGCTATTTGCAAGAAAAAACTGACAAAAGCAGAAGTTGCAAAGCTGCGGCATGCTGTTGCAAAGGACTACTACTTTGAAATGTACTATGATGATTTGCCTCTATGGGGATTTCTTGGGAAGGTTGACAATGAGGACAAGTTAGATTCAAGCGAGTACAAGTATTTTCTGTTTAAACACATTCATTTTGATATCCTCTACAACAATGATCGTGTTATAGAAATACATGTTCAGACTGATCCCAATCTATCTGTCGATATTTCGGAAGATGCTGATACTGACGTGGAATTCTCTTACTCAGTGAAGTGGAGAGAAACAGATATCACTTTTGAGAACCGGATAGAGACATACTCAAGATCTTCATCGATGCCCCAACACTTGGAGATTCATTGGTTCTCCATAATCAACTCATGTGTGACAGTACTTCTTCTAACTGGGTTTCTTGCCACGATTTTTATGCGTGTGCTCAAGAATGATTTCATTAAGTAAGATCAACACCTTATGCACTTCCTTTTTTTTCACTGTAATGAGGATCATATAATGTTGGCTATGTTAGAGACTTAAACCACTGTTCCAAAAGTCCAAGGACTCATAGAAAATGCCCAGTTTTTATCTCTTGAATATTAGACTATCACATAACCCTGTTGAAATTTAGAACACATTCAGATCAATCATATGAAGATCCAGTCGAGCTAGATATACCTTAAGGGTACATTTGAGAATGAAGAAAAGATGTGGGACAAAAAAAGAATGTGGAAAAGTAAGATAAAAAGAGGAAGGCATATGGTATGATATAAAGTAATAATTAAAAATAAAGTAAATAAAGACAAAATATATAGACTTTTTTATGAAAATATTTAAAATAATGATTGAAAATATAGTTAACAATGGAAGAAAGGAGGATTAGTAGGTAGTTAAAATATCAAATCACATGAAAGATGTGTAAAAAGGAATAAGAAAAGGTGAACCAGTTTTCTACCTTTTTTTTTTACATTACCAAACACATCCGAAGTGTCTAATAATCAGGAGCGTCCATTTAGCACTAATGTGTGGTACACTTGCTCATCTACATGAGACGTGCTAGCACTATATATAGCACCTCTTACATTGATTGCAAGATGGGATATAGAAGCCTCCCGGTTCTGCAAGGTGAGTGACACCTATTCAATTGATTGATATGAGAACAGAGGACTACCCAAGCATTACAATGATCCCTGGTCCATACGCCCTGTGCACTATGCATTTCTTGATTCGTTCTTGTTACACTGAAAGGTACTCGCATGAGGAAGACTCGGCTGATGATCAAGAAGAAACAGGATGGAAATACATTCATCGAGATGTTTTCCGATTCCCCAAGCATAAATCCTTATTTGCTGCTGTTCTTGGATCCGGAACTCAGCTATTTGCTCTGTAAGAGCTGTATCCCAGTAGCAATTCTGTGTTTTTACTTCAGCCACCACAATCTTATAGGAGGTACACTATAGTAGCTTTTGTGGGCTCCCCTTGATGAATTGTGGACATCACAAAATATCGCAAACATGTGAAGAGAACCAGGACTGTTCAACTGGTGGGCCATCATGTGGTTGGACAAACTTCAAATCTTTTTCTACATGCTTTTGTCCTAAACTTTGCGCTAGGACAGCAGTTTTTCACCTTCATTCATGTTATGGCTATCCAAATTTTATTTTCTTACAATGAACATGAAAGATCTTGCTTAATGGAACCCCTGTTCTGATCTAATTGAATTATTCTTGTCGTTGCTGTTGTTCTGTTACCAGTGCAATATTCATCTTTCTTCTCGCGCTAGTGGGAGTTTTCTATCCCTACAACAGGGGAGCTCTTTTCACGGCTCTGGTTGTCACTTATGCTCTTACATCCGGAATTGCGGGCTACACTGCAACGTTCACGTATCTTCAACTAGAAGGAACTAACTGGGTATGAGATTTGTTTTTCTTGTTATTTTCTTTTTTTGTGATGATATAGATTTTAAGCAGCCGAACTACCTTAGACCAACTATCACTTTTTGCCTTTATTTCAAATCCTTACCATCAAATCCAGAATTCAGTAATAAAAAAATCGAAGGAAGATGGAGGCCCTGGCTACTTGCCTTAAAATGTAATAGAAATTCTGTTCGACTTCAAATCCAAACAAGCCCACTATTTTTTTAGGTTTCACCATGAATTTTCTTTCTATTTTGTGTTTGCAGGTGAGGAATTTATTGCTGACAGGCTGTTTGTTCTGTGGGCCCTTGTTACTGACTTTCTGCTTCCTGAACACTGTGGCTATAGCATACAGTGCCACTGCAGCCTTACCATTTGGTACAATCTTGGTTATTCTTCTCATCTGGACATTAGTAACTACACCATTACTTGTATTGGGTGGCATTGCCGGTAAGAATAGCAAGGCGGAGTTCCAAGCACCATGTCGAACAACAAAGTACCCAAGAGAAATTCCCCAGTTGCCATGGTACCGAGGAACCATCCCTCAGATGGCCATGGCTGGATTTCTGCCCTTCAGTGCCATCTACATAGAGCTCTACTACATATTCGCAAGCGTCTGGGGCCACAAAATCTACACCATATACAGTATCCTTTTCATCGTTTTCATAATTCTCATTATTGTCACGGCATTCATCACGGTCTCACTCACATACTTTCAGCTTGCTGTTGAAGACCATGAGTGGTGGTGGAGGTAATGTACAACCCCTTCCTTTTTACTCTAGTCATGTAGGCATATCTGTCCTTCTGGTACGCGTGCATGGTGTGTGCCCGTATTCAGGTTGGGCCCATACCATGCAATGCTCTGGTAAAGGGAATCACATTGACTTTGTTTGCATTGTATGAAATGAATGGGCAGCTGCAAGAACTTGATACAATGCGTGGGTTGCTGGAAGAATTTAAAAGCTTTATCAAGCTACCCATTTGATTGCTGTCTGGGTTGAGGGATGAGTTGGCATTTCTTGGTTCAAGCCGGAGCTGCCCAAGTTGTGCTAATATGGAAATTCATAAGGAATTCCTATAGTGTTATTTCTACTGCTCTAGACTAATGTTTTTGATTTGTATGTTATTTTACTCTAGTTTTGAGCTTTTAATATTGGTGAGAGCTAATCGTCTTCATATTCTGAAAATTTCTTCAATCCAACATCAGATCTGTTCTTTGTGGAGGCTCCACTGGTGTATTCATCTATGGCTACTGCCTATATTACTATTATGCAAGATCGGATATGTCGGGCTTCATGCAAATGTCATTTTTCTTTGGTTACATGGCATGCATCTGCTATGGGTTCTTCCTCATGCTTGGGACTGTTGGCTTCCGCGCTTCCTTGCTGTTTGTGCGGCATATTTACCGCTCCATCAAGTGTGAGTAGTGGTGTGGCTTGAGCTCCTCTTCTTGTCCTAGTTCATGCATCTGCTAAGGCGCAGTGTAGCTGTAATGTACTGGTGTTCCTTGCCCATGTTTCTTTTGATTATAGGTCCATTGATTTGTTTTCACATCATCCAGTTTTGTTGAAAATTCTCATGAAATGTTAAAAGCCACACTCCTGTGGCCCATGGTATATCCAGGATGAAAATGAGTATTGCACGATGGATTTTAAAGGATTGGAATGGTATGATTTAATTTGTCTCGGAACTGTAAAAAAGCTGATGATGGACAGTGGATACTTTCTGTCTAATTGATTCTTCGGTTGGTTGTTGTAGCAGAGCATTTTCATTTGGAATGTCATAGCCAAATGGAAAGTGCAAAGGAAACTATCCTTTCTCATTCTACAAGTCTAAACGGACACTACTATAATCTTGTAGTGCTTTAGCTAAAGCTATACTAGCTGTTTATCATCTTATTCCTATCTTGGGCTTCTTCTAACTTTTGAAAGCCCCACTATCAAACTTCCTACATTGTTCTCCCCACCATCATCCGTTCTTTTTAATTTTATGATCAATTGGTCGGAAGGGGCTTCAGTGGTCTTCG
>JAYJMB010007287.1:0-10340 GCA_036873735.1 Pouteria campechiana
TCTCTCTATCCTCCCATCTTCAATTTTAGTTTTGTTTAGTGGAAGAAATTGCTAACAAGTGTGATTAGTGGGCCATGACATTCAAATTTTCTTAGATTAGAAGGGTGGCAACCAACTAATCTGGAATCATGTTGCTGATCAATGGGACCTAACAAGCAAATTCAAGGATTAAGGCTGTGATTTTGGAGATTGATTAAGGGCTCATTAAAGGGTGTATCATGAAGTTCAGGGGCATTGCAAATAAACCAAATTAACAAGGTAAGTAGGTAGTTGTTTTAAGTTATTTTAAGTTCAATTTGATTCTTTAAATGATTACAATTTGGGCAATTATAATATGAACTTTTTGTATATGAGTTACATGATTTTAAAAATGCATTATCTGCCCCATGCAACCATAATTAATGTATTGTAATAGCATGAATTAAATTGCTTCGAAAACAATGGAATTCGGATGAACAATGCACCGATAGAACACCTTAACAAGTACCCCTTTTGAGGTTGATTAAAAACCAATTTAGTGATGTTATTTTACCAAAATAAAAATATTAGGTTACAATAGATATAACTTAATACTATCATATCAAATTTCATAAACAAAGTCACTGTTTGACTCATAAAAAAATATAAACATTAAATACCCTGAAAATGATATGCTGATAGCGTCCCACCCATTTGACAACTTGCTTTATTTTTAATCCTATCATTTTGAACTAATTTAAGCTAAAATTTTTACCAAAATTATATTATATTATGAGGAATTGACATAAAAAATTTTATGGGAAAAATAGATGTATAATCTCGTCTAACATGTTTTCTTTATATGTTCATAATTTTAATTTTAAATTGATAAATTTACATTATTTTGACCTGAAATATTAATCAAACATTTTTCATATTATTTTGAATCTATGAAAATATTTTGAGGTCAATTGGATATTTATAAAATACTAAATAGGAATTTTATTTTAGAAATTATATACAGGTATTTTATGCCCCCGGGAGTGCCGATAAAATTTAGTTTTGGCGCCTGATTGGCTCGGGGCCCAGTGTAGCTCATTTGTGTATTTTATGATGGTCATAGGGCCAACCTATATCCGCCATGTGGCAAGGAGTGGCCTTGTTGGCCAGTGGGCGGTTGTGTGGGCAACTAGGCGTTACTATTGGCTTGGATGGCTTAATTGCTATGATTGGCCTGAGTAACTTGTGTAGGCATGTTTATGGAGAATTAGTACTCTTGTAAGGTGATGAGGGGCGAGGTGCCACTGAATATAGCAATATGGCTGTGTGGACTTGGCAGGCTTCTAGCCGGGAGTGCCAGGATGGACCTGACACGTTGAAGAGTGAAAGGATAACGTTCTGCTTTATGTGCCTCTTGGGGGGAGGTGTGTGGATGATGGTGGGGCATATATGGGTATAAGAGGTAATCATGGATTGGTAGATACAAAAGGGCAGTATGACATATTGGTATTCGAGTATGTATTGACCAATTAACTATTTATACAATATCATTATCAGTATTTGAGTCGGTATTGACCGATTAACTATGCATACGATATCATTATGAGTATGTGTATGAAATAATTAATGAGATGTTAATATTAAAATCTTAATGAACCTGGCCACTGATTGACTATGACATCTTGCATATGGCATGACATGTTTTGCCTGTTTGTATCATTATTTACTATTCTATTTAGTGCTGTTTATTATATTATTTATAGTTATGTTTTTTTGCTTACCTGCTTACTAGGTTTTGCCCAGACTCACCCTTTTATTTAAATTTTAGGTGACAGGTCAGAGGATGGAGCCCAACAGGGTGTTGGGTTTCATGACGGGGCTAGGCCGTGACACCAGTAGAGGCCTTACTCCTTTTCATGATGTATGACAATGTATGACACTTCATTCAACTGCAATTGCCTTTGCTTTTGCTCTAGCTGGCTATTTAACTTCCTAGGTCTGTGACTCTGTACTACTTCTGCAATTTGTCCTAACTGAGTTTCCATCATTTTCATGGATGCCTCAATGTTATGGAACCTAGAATCAATGATTTAAAATTTCGTTGCATGATTCTGAAACTCAGTTTGTGTTGCTTGTATAAAACTCTGCATGGTGATGAGTGAATTTCATTCACTTACATTACACATGTTTAAGGTTAGTTATTTGCAAATTCTTGTTTCTTTTAGATGAATTTCATTATTTTTGTTAGATTTTCTAAGTGTCTTGAAGATGAAAAAGAAGAAAAAAGGGAAGGAAAAGAAGAAGCTTGAAGGATGGAAAAGAAAACATCTGAAAAGGAGCAAAAAATCAAGTTGCAAAGGAAAAGTGTGATAGTAATAGAGCACACAAAAATATCAAATGCTCATCTAAAGTAGTCTTTTTGTTTTAATTTGTGAATTCTCAGGGTTGCATTGGATATGTATCAGTCAGTTGCTTGAATAAATGTAAGTGTGAAATGACGTAGATTGAAATGACTATAATTTTTGCACATGCACATGGAATCTAAGGTGGAAAGGAAAAGACTCAGGTTAAAAATTAAAAGACATATGTGATATCTTGATGATTCTTCTTAACTATGCTTATTTTATGGAGGTTTTGATTAATGACTAAGATCAATGTTCATTTTGTCCTTTGTGAGTTAGTGTGTTATTATTATATTATAGTTATGTCTTTTGTGTTTTTGTTTCTATTTTTCTCGAGAACGAGCAAACAAGTTTGGGGCTATTTGATGAGTGAATTTTATTCACTTACATTACACATGTTTAAGCTTAGTTATTTGCAAATTCTTGTTTCTTTTAGATGAATTTCATATTTTTTGTTGGATTTTCTAGGTGTCTTGAAGATGGAAAAGAAGAAGCTTGAAGGATGGAAAAGAAAATAGATGAAAAGGAGCAAAAAATAAAGTTACAAAGGAAAAGTGTGATAGTAATAGAGCCCACAAAAATATCAAATGCTCATCTAAAGTAGTCTTTTTGTTTTAATTTGTGAATTCTCAGGGTCGCATTGGATATCTATCAGTCATTTTCTTGAATAAATGTAAGTGTGAAATGATGTAGATTGAAACGACTATAATTTTTGCACGTGCATAAGGAATCTAAGGTAGAAAGGAAAAGACTCTGGTTAAAAATTAAAAGACATATGTGATATCTTGATCGTTCTTCTTAACTATGCCTATTTTATGGAGGTTTTTGATTAATGACTAAGATAAATGTTCATTGTGTCCTTTGTGAGTTTGTGTGTTATTATTATATTATAGTTATGTCTTTTGTGTTTTTGTTTCTATTTTTCTCAAGAACAAGCAAATAAGTAAGTTTGGGGGTATTTGATGAGTGAATTTTATTCACTTACATTACACATGTTTAAGCTTAGTTATTTGCAAATCCTTATTTCTTTTAGATGAATTTCATATTGATTTGTTAAATTTTCTAGGTGTCTTGAAGATCAAAAAGAAGAAAAAAGGGACAAAAAAGAAGAAGCTAGAAGGATGGAAAAGAGAACAGTTCAAAAGGAACAAAAAATCAAGTTGCAAAGGAGAAGCCAAGCCAGCACCGCCGGCCCCCACAAGCCCCCGGCGCCACGACCCGTGACCACCACCGGCCGGATAGCAAGTCAGCATCGCCAGCTCCAGCGGTGGCTCAATAATTTTTGCAGTTTTTTGCATTGCATAGCGATGTGGTTTTTATGGAAAAAGTTAAGGTTTTTGAAAAGACTTCTCACTTTTGTTTTTGAGAGTTCTCTCTGAGGTTTAGAGCCAAAATTTTTAGAGTTTTCTTGTGGAGAAGAAGAAGAGATTGCAAGTAACAAAGAAGAAGGAGAGAAGATGTTCTTCATTAAGATCATCCAGTCTAAGGGAGTTGTTTTAGTTTTTCTTATGAACTAAATTTCTTTTTCTAGGGTGAAGATGTAACCCTTTTTGATACTCTTTATTATGGATTGTTGGTTATTAATGCTATATGATTTTGTTTCATTAATGGTGTTGTTTGTAATAATTTAACTTATTTTATTGCTTGATCACCAATATTATAAGTTAGATTAATTATTAAAGCATGGTTAAGGTAGACACTATATGCTAAACCATGAGCTCCCTTGAATGAGAAGGATAGATGGTTAAGGTAGACACCATATGCTAAACTATACTATTTTGGTTCTTATGTTCTTGAGCTTAATGGGTTTTCATCTCAATTATGCTACACACCATAGGTAATTGGAATGAATGAAAATACTTGATTAAAACTTGTACACCTAATGGTAATAATCTTACTTTTGAAAGAACAAACCCAATTGAGGTAATGAATTCAACATTCCATTAGCAAAGGGATATCATCTACTGGCGAAATTGGATTCTTAGACCCTTGCATCTTACTAATCTCCCTACATTACTTTTAGTTATTTATTTACTTGCATTCAATTACTCATATTCATATATTTATAAATACATTCTTTTTAAGGTTAGGATAGTTTAGTAACTAAAATTGATTAAGTTAGTTTGACCGTTCTTCGCAGGATCGACCCTTGCATTACACATTATATTGCTATATATCCATACACTTGTGAGGAATTATAATTTAAACCATCAATGACTTTTTTAGTTGAAGTTGAAATGAGGTTCCAGCTTGATTCAAATTTCTTTCATTGTTCTAGGAGAAGTTGGGATGATTTCTCCAACAAGGGTTTTAAGTGTTTGAGTAAGGGTCATTATGTGGCCTCTGGTTGTAGAAGTTCATTGCATTAGCTTGCTCAACATTACATTAAAAATGTTCATTTGAAGGGCAAACATTAGGTGAATGTCCTGAATTACTACAAAAAGAACAAACCTCTACTGGAGCCAGTTGTGGTTGCTTCAAGCGCACCATCATAGAGCACAGTGCCTTCATCTGCTTAGCCATCTCTTACATCTGTATTGGTAGATAAGAATTAGTATTCACTTCATAAAGTCCCCTAGATCTACCTCTTACACTTTTGTATTGAGAATTTGCTCCTAACATCTCATAAAGCTCATAACTTTCTTCTAGAGTCTTTTCTCTCATGGCTCCACTTGCAGCATTGTCAACCATAGCTTGGCATGATTGTGTTAGTCCATCATAGAAAAATTAGTTAAGCAACTCAAGTGGATATCCATGTGTAGGCATTGAACCAAAATTGCTTTAAACCTTTCCCATGCCTCATGGAAATCTTCACCATCCAATTGAGAGAAAGTAGCTATTTTGCTTCTCAATTCAACAATTTTAGCATAAGAGTAGAATTTTCTAATGAATTTATTATAATCTGCTCCCCAAGTTGTTAATGAGCCAGGAGCTACTGTCATGAATCATGTCTTGGTTGCATTCTTCAGAGTGTATGAAAAACATCTCATCTGTAACTAATCTTCTGTTAGCCCTTGCAATGGAAATGTTTGGATGGTTGTATAAAAATCACATATGCAAGTCAATGGATCCTCTGAATCTAACCTGTGAAAAGATAGAAGCATGTTAAAATGAATATGTTTCAAGCCATAATTTCTAGCATTCTCATCTAATGTAATGCATGAAGGTGAAATCCCTATAGTAGGGCATGGAAACTCTTTCATTAATTGTTGAGCTTGTAGAGTATGTTGCAACTATTGAGCCACTTAGTTCTCCCATTGTCAGCCATGTTTACTTCTTCTCCTTAGCTTAAAATCTTTGTTTCAATTTCCAATTTGTCTGCATGATTGTTTAATGGAAAGAGAGAAGGATTTAGAGATCTCCTTCCATGCATTCACAATACTACAATAGAAAGAAGGAAACAATTAAAAATAATTATATATATAATTATACACAAAAATAAAAAGAAACAATTTATAACTAAATCAATCAAATTAATTTGGAACCATTCTCCAACAATGATGCCAAAAACTTGATGGTTAAAATTATAAACAACGGTTAAACTGACCTAATCAATTTTAGTTATAGAACTCTCCTAACCTTAAAAAGAATGTATTTATAATTATATGAATATGAGTAATGATTTGGTTGACAAAATGCCAGTAAATAAATAACTAAAAGTAATACATGGAGATTAGCAAGATACAAAGGTTTAGGGATCTGATTTCACCACTAGATGATACTGCTTTGCTAATGGAATGTTAAATTCAATGCCTCACTTGGGTTCATTCTTTCAAAAGTAAGATTATTATCATTAGGTGTGTAGATTTAAATCAAGTATTTTCACTCATTCCAATTATTTATAGTGTGTAGCATAATTGAGGTGAAAACCCATTAAGCTCAAGAACATAAGAACTAAAATAATATGGTTTAGCATATGGTGTCTACCTTAATCATCTATCCTTCTCATTCAAGGGAGCTTATGGTTTAATATATGGTGTCTACCTTGACTATGCATTTATAATTAATAATTATAATATTGGTAATCAAGCAATAAAACAAGTTAAATCATTGCAAACAACATTATGAATGAAACAAAATCATATAGCATTAATAACCAACAATCCATAACAAAGAGTATTAAAAAGAATTACCTTTTCACCCTATAAAAAGAGATTTAGTTCATAAGAAAACCTAAAACAACTCTCTTAGACAGGATGATCTCAATAAAGAACATCTTCTCTCTTTCTTCTTTATTACTTGTAATCTCTTCTTCTTCTCCATAAGAAAACTCCAAGAATTCTGGCTTCAAACCTCAGAGAAAAATCTCAAAAATGAAAGTGTGAAGTCATTTCAAAAACCACAAATTTTTCCTTAAAAACCCCATAGCTACACAATGTAAAAAATATGCAAAAATTATTAGGCCACTGCCAATGGTGGCGCCAGCTTGTTGTTCGGTCGATGGTGGTCATGGGTCCTAGTGCCAGCGGGCCAGGTGGGGGGCGGCAGCATCGACTTGGCTTCTCCTTTACAGCTTGATTTTTCACTCCTTTTCAATTGTTTTCTTTTCCATCCTTTAAGCTTATTCTTTTTCTTCCCTTTTTTCTTCTTTTCCATCTTCAAGACACCTAGAAAATCCAACAAATAAATATAAAATTCATCTAAAAGAAACAAGGATTTGCAAATAACTAAGCTTAAACATGTGTAATGTAAGTGAATGAAATTCCCTCATCACAATTGTGCCATCTAAGTACATCATATCAAATCTAAACTACTTTGGCACATCATAATAGTGCCAATTGAGCATACAACAAATCATTATAGAATGCTCCCCATTCCATCAATATACATAAACATTCGTTCAAATTTGTACAAGACTGTGGGGATAATCAACCCCTATAATTTCTCATGTTCAAAATATACAATAGAAAGAAACTCCTGGAATAATCTTTATCGTCATTTATTCATAGATAATAGAGAGAGAATCTGGGGATACACTATCCCCATCAATCCAACATGCATAACATTATGCATGATAACTTGCAATTAACTTCCATGGGATTTCCACTATCCCAATCCATTCGTACATGCCCGTATGCAAACAATTATGAATAATGGGATAATTGTTATCCTCATACATTAAGCAAATTAACTTGTAAATAGAGCCTTCTTACCTTATTAGAAAAACCATGTTACACTCCTTCAAGTTTCCATGACTTAGCCTTCATTCCATACTCGAATAGCCCTACTCATATATCACAATTTATATTACTCTCATCGCAAATATATCCCTATTAAAAATCCTTAATCATCATTTTAACTATCAAGATAAACTCATTCCTCATCCCAATTCATTAGGATCTCCAGGTTGTAATCAATCCCTATATATAGAAGTTATTTCTTATTGAGGCATTTCATCCAACAATTTACATGCATCATTTAAATGATAACATTCCAATGAAGTGTATCAAGGGAATTGTATTTCTACTCACATACACATATCATACAATACACTTTACATGTGATTAACCATAAGAACAAGCCACTTAAAGCTCTTAATTCAACCAATTCATAGCTTAAATAAGCTCTTAATTCAACTAATTGATAGCTTAAATATGCTATGTAGAAAAAACCCCTTTTTCCACAATTCATGAACATAACATAATTAATTTTCTGAGGTCCATATCCTTCCAAAAACACTATAATCAACAAGTTAATTATTTCCCCCATGATCCTTATCCATAACACATGAATTTCTCCTAAATTCGACTATTCATGACATATATAAAACCCTAATAATGCAAATTCATGAATTCTTATGCTCAAACATGTCTCAAAATGCTATAATCAAAGAATTAAACCTTTGCCTCATGCTTCTTACAACCATACATATCATCTTCCCAAAATCCACTATTCATCTTCCAAAAATTTATTGTTCATGAAAACCCTAATTAAGCAAAATCATGAAATTTGAGGGGGAAAAGGAATTTACCTTCGAATTCACATGTGGCTTCCTCCTTAGCACGATGATTCAACATCAAATTCTCAAAATCCTTCATGATTTGTAGCAAAATAGCTTCTTCTTTTTCCTTTCACCATCCAAATTGAAAAACTTAGGTTTGGCAACAAGATTGTTGGGTTTCTACTCTAAAATAAGATTAATCTTAGCTATAATCCTAAGAAAAAGAGATGGAGAGCAGGGGATTTGGCATGGAGAGAGAGAGAAACAGAACAGAGTAAAAATGAAATGGACTGGGGTGAAAATAATGGGTCACTCACTTATCCCATTAACCGGCACCGTGGTGCCAGCCTCGCTAGACACCACCCTGTCTTCCATATTCTAGCAGCCTTGCTGCTGTCGGTTCTATGCTTATTCTGCTCCGTATTTTTTCCACTTTAATTTTCCCTTTTTCATATGTTTTTACACATTATTTTTCCCCTTAATAATAACATAAATGAACAAAAATTTACCTCAATTAACTAAGAATCAAATTCAAATACATGGGCTCTTAATCACTCATGTGTGCACCTTTCAAAAATTGCTTCAGTTCACCTGCAATTCACTTATGTATGCCATTTGAAACACTTTTCCCCTTAATCATCCTCCTAATGATTAAAAACAATTTGTTTGAAAAGTTTCATCCTTGAAACTTTCAATATTGTCCTCAAACCATTAATTTACTCATGCTAACTATTGCACTACTTGCGGATCCGTATCCTCATGATACACCATGCAATGATAATTTTCTTATCATATAATATGATCATTTGACTTTTCTTAATTGTAACATATACACAATGTCCTCTCTACTGTACTCGAAATGCTAATACCATTAAGTTAATAATGACATTATTATGACATTATCATTTAACATCACGTTAACTCCATGAATATCTCAAGCGTTTAAATATCAATTGGAATCATCATTCCTTAGATCATTCTACAACTATATGCAATTTACCTTGGCTACACACACTATTAAGCCACTCATATTATCAATGAAACAACTCAATTAAGCTATGTCAACCTCCAATGTCTGTCACATAGAGAAAAATATGAATTTATCATTTCCAATCATGACACATATAACAAATCATTCAAGTAAAGTACTCACAAGCAAGAATATTCAATGATATATCATTCTTTATCCCAATCAATCCTAATCATACAATCCATTAGCATTAGTCAAAGCCATATCATGTACTTCCTTACACTCCAAGTGAGTGAAATGGTCCAGGTCTATTATTCATATTCTTATGATCTTAAGTTAGGTGGCTAATACATAGCCTCCCATCCCTACATTGTGTTGCACCTACCCATATGCATACCATCCCCACAATGGGATATACTTGCCCATGCTCGTAAACAACCTTTCATAATTGATCTTATCAATAATCAACCAATCTCATCCTCAAGTCATTTTCATTCGAAGACATTTCACTAAATACATTGTCATCAACCCATCATTCTCATTGATCTTCACCATTTACATTCTCACAAATTACTATCATTGCTTATAGATATCATATCATTTTATTTCATTAAAGGCATAACTATTCTCCTCGACTTTTAATCATTATCCTCATGTCCACATTTTTAGTATCTTATATTCGAAACTCACAACCTATTCAATCCAACTATCACATAGCATGCCAGCCATCAGAGATCAAATATCACCAAAGGCATATTCATCCCACTTTCGTACCACATGCCACCAAAGGCATATCCATATCCATTCATGTCACCAAGCACTTATGCCGACAAGGGCATGCCCTTACCATTCTTGTGCCTACAAAGGCATAATGCCACCAAAGGCATGTCCATATCATTGGTATGCCATCAAGGGCACATCCACTTCACTTGTATGTCGACAAGGGCATCCATACCATTTATATGCTGATAAGGGGATATTCAAATCATCTATTGTAACAACCCGGGCTCCAGGTACACTATTGTCCGCTTTGGCCACAGGCCGCACGGTTTTGTCCCGCAGGCCCGTC
>JAYJMB010007288.1:0-10337 GCA_036873735.1 Pouteria campechiana
ACCTGATCTACCTCTGCTGGGAACAGGGGTTCTGGTAACCTTATATTGCCTGATTGAATGAGCCCCAATAGGATAGGGACTACTTCTTCATCAAAGTACTGGTATTTTGGCTCTAGTATCTCCCTTTTCTTCGACTATCTATCATTACCACTAGTTTTTGCCTCAGTAGTGTTGACAGATGTGTTCTGCTTACTTCTTTCATATTCGTTCTTCTTGGATCGAAAGGCAACATTTTGTTTCTGCCTGTCATCCTGGACTTTGCTTTTCCCAAAGAGGGAAAGGAGGTGCTCCTTTTGGCTTGCCTTATTGGCCAGCTCTTGAAAGGTGGCGATCTGCTCATTCACCAGGATCGCGAGGTCAATCTTAATGCCATTGCAACATAAGTGAATTCTTTACTCCTCCGTTAAAGTTGCTTCGCATTTGCTAGTTTCTTTCTGCCGATTCATCACCCCTTTGCCTCATTAGGGAGAGGTCAACTAATGTCACATCTTTTTTAGTGACAAAGAACCTTGCCAGAAATAGGTACTGCATGTCATTCCAGGTCTTGACTGAGCCTGCCGGAAGCGTCAAATTCCATTGGAATGCCGGCCCCTTGAGCAATGAGTCAAATAATCTCAAACAGAGATTGTGATAGACAACATAGTTTCCCATTTGAGATTGAAAAGGGTGAGATGATGCTACGGATCATCTATTCCATCAAATGTATGAAAGTCTACCATCTGGAAGCCTAGTAGGAATGGCTCGTTCTCGATCTCTAACGGATACGGCTGATGATAAATGTTTGGCACCTGAGAAGGCAGGTTTATTTGCCGCTGGGCAATCTAGTCATTCATCAACTCATTAAAGTGCACCATAGGGTCCGGGTTCATCTGATATGGTTGTGCGCGTGCATTTGCACCCAACAGTTGTGGCAGAACGTTCGCGCCAAATGGCTGTGCACCAACATTAATATTGGGCGGTCGCCAAGGTGAAGCGACTGGAGAGGCGAGGAGTGAGGCATCCGGTCCTAGGGGATCCCCTCTTGGTGGGTTAAAGATGAACGGCCCTGACGGTGTAATCGTCCCCATGGAGGGAAGGTTAAGAGGACATGCAGCATTGGATGGTTGGCCAGGATTGGACGTTTGGCCCGCATTCTGTTGTGCATATGCCTCTCTTAACCGCTGATTTTCAATCTCAAGCAGCTCCAATCGTCGCATTATCTCTTCTATGGAAGTGGGAGCTGCACTTTCCTCAGCCATGTAAGATGTGACTGTCGAAATAAATTGATGTCTGTGCATTAATTGGCGGGATGATGTAGACACTTGATCTTCCCATCCAGCATCTTTTGATAGAGAGTGAAATATTGGGGGAGGCACCATGGATCTAGCCATTGACCTCGTAATGACTCCCTGATGAGGTGGGCTAGGTAATGTTGGTGACAAGCTCTCATCGACCGAAGTGGTGCAGACACTAACAGGCTGCACCTTTCTCCTCTTCTGGTCCTTTTTCCTCAGGCTGCCAGAATCGGCCCTTCTTTCTTTCTTTTCTGCCTTTGATGCCTTCCTTGGCATCTATAAGGTGCCTGTTCTATTGATTTCCTTTCTCTGAGAATAGGATAGACTGGCCAAAGCAGAGAACATATTGCTTTCCCTGTATTTATCCTGGGATGGAGATGATCTTCTTACTATTGCAGTGTGCTTCTTGGATGGCAACTTCCATCCCTCCTTCTTTTCTTGAATGGTCAACCTACGGGTTGACGTCTTCTTGGACTTTCCTTTCTTCATCGTCCATCTTCTAGTTCCATTGGCAGGTTGAACATAACCTTTGGCAGCTTTGCTCTGCGCATTCCTTCTAAAGGGGCTAGTAGGTTTGGGATTGAAGGGAGCTCGTGTCTGCCTCCCCTTGATTGCATAGGCGAGGCTGACAGCTACAACCTTCTTCTGCTTTGGGAGAGTGGAGATCCGGGCACCCCAAGTCTTTGGAGAGTTTGGAGTGGTATTGTAGACAAAGTCGTCTCCAACGATCCTAGGAGCATGAGGGGAAACAACTTTTCTCCTCTGCCTCCTATTCTTCTTGTGCTTCTTCTCAACCTTGTTGTTGGAGATTGAGTCAGTAGAGGTTACTTCTGGAGCCACGAGGGTGATGTCCAATGTCGTCGGAATCACTCTGGAAATTATCGGCATAGCTCTAGGTGAGGGGAAGACCAGAGTCACATCCCTCTTGTAGATAGTAGGCATCGGGCCGGTCAGCACCCTAATGAAGGAGTGAGGAACACTCCTATTAAAGTTGTGCGGGGTGTTGACGGTGAAGCCGCCGCCTGGCAGAAATCCAAAAGTGAGTGAGGTTGCCATAGGATTGATCTTGAGAGAAGAACAAGATTGAGTTATAGGAATGACTAGAATGAGGAAGGAATAAATGAATGGAATGACATTACCAAAATTGGTCGCCTTTGGAATGAACCAAGTAATTTCCATTATTATTGATTTTCCTCAATTGATTACACTTGCTGTGTAAATCAGAAAAATTGTGTGTTCACATCCCATACCACAAGTGGTCCTAATTACATCTCCACAATGGAGAAAACCCTTGATTAAAAGGAAAAGTACAATGCATCTTAGAAATCCAAAAATAAAACACACTTTGGGATCGCCGAGCACATTGCGATGACTTGATATTTATGAGATCGCCTCAAGTCAATGGGCGAATGGGATGACACGGTTCTAGACTGGGTAGTTAGACACTGGGTCAACTTAAAAAATGGGTATTTTGATCAGATTGGTTTGTCCCGGTTGAGATCAAGACCGGGTGATTTTTATTGTTCAGACTGTAAGAAATCATAGAGACAGTAGATGTTTTGTGACCCAATTGGCATATTCCGGAAGGACTCAGGATCGAGTGATCTCTAGTGTGTTTAATCTTGAAAGAGATTAGAAGAAAACAGGTGACCTAGCTTTGGTTAAGCCTTCTCTCATTGCCCATGAGAAGCTTATGAAGAATGGGCCAGGTTAACTGGGTTTAGTTCATCTCTCTCTCACTTGATTATGAGAAGCTTAGGAAGAGTGGGCGAGGTTGACAGGGTTTGGCTATTTTGATGAATGGTGTATGCTAAGGTTTGACTCAGTAGTCATAGCTTAGTGACTCGGTCCTAGACTTAGGCTTTTGAAGGAGTTGGTGAGTGGCGGTTCCTAAGGTTTGACTTGGTGAGTCACGACTCAGTGACGCGGTCCTAGACTTAGGCTTTTGAAGGAGTTTGTGAGTGGCGGTTGCTAAGGTTTGACTCGATAAGTCACGACTTAGTGACTCGGTCCTAAACTTAGGCTTTTGAAGGAGTTGGTGAGTGGTGGTTGCTAAGGTTTGACTCGGTGAGTCACGACTCAGCGACTCAGTCCTAGACTTAGGCTTTTGAAGGAGTTGGTGAGTGGCGTTTTCCAATATCCCATGGAAAACTGCAAGCGGGCGATCTCTGCCATTTATATTGTGAGAGATCAAAGATCCAGACTATAGGAATTAAGCCTAATTACACTTTGAGTTAATTAAGCCTAATTATGATTAATACTAGTGATAGTGATTAGTGCCAATGATAGTTCTTAGATGATGTCATTAATTTCCTACTTTATAGGATGGTTTCGAGGTTTAATCAGGATTCAATAAGGTTTAATTTATTTAGGATGTCTAAATCAATGTTATCTTATTGTCCATTGGCCATATAGGGCCCACCATTACCATAGCATGGGTGGGACCCATGTATGTACTATGGTGGGGCCATGGCAAAGTGCCCTCAGACACTAGATAGATTACCAGTGGCCAAATTGGCATCAAGTGAGGCACCTGCCTCTTGAAGATTCCTCGAAGCTCCTCGAAGTTCTCCCTTTCCAAGAGAATTCTCCTTTGACCAAAAATCCCCGAAAAATCCTCCCAAAAAAATCCCCTCTTCAAGAAGAGGGAGGGGGTATTTATAGGCTCTAGGTCCTCTGAGGGTAGTTTAGGAATTTTAGCTCCACCATGGGGGTATTTCGGGGAACTTTTGGAAATATGCCCAGCTTCACCAGTGGGGGCATTTCGGGGATTCCAGCTCCACCATGGGGGGATTTTGGAAATTCCTTTGTGAAATACGCCCAGCTTCACTAGTGGGGCACTTTGGGAATTTTAGCTTCATCATGGGGGCATCCTAGGGATTCCAGCTCCACCATTGGGGCATTTTGGGAATTCTTTTGGAAAATAACCCCCGAAGCTCCGGGCTGCATCACCAGGTTCTTGCGATGCGTCACCTACGCAGCTGCACGGGTCGCTGGCTCCGTGGACGAGGAGGTTGCCACTTCACGATTCGCTGGCTACGGGGGGTTTTTGCCATCCCTCCAGCTCACCACATCAGTTGCACGCCCTCCTAGCAAAACATGCTGACATGGACGGATAGCTTCAGCTGTGCAACACATTGGCCCAGGCTGCCTCCTCAGCACACCAGGTCGGCCCCTCCTTAGCTGCCCGGTACATCAGCAGGTGTGCGGTGCCCCTCCATCTCACAATGCCTCGTCGTCTTCGCCATCTTCTCGTTGGAGGAGGTGGACAACCCCTGATCGCGTAACACATCGGGTCGTACCACGTCGTCTGCTGCTCGTCTTTGTAGGCGTCAGCTGCGCAGCCAAGCCACCTCGTTCGCACAACACCTCAGCAGTGGCATGGGGAGATCGACGATGGCTGCTTGGCTAACCCACCCTATTTGCATGGCATGTCAGCCACGACGCGGGGGCAAATCGATTCCATGGCTGCTTCCGGTGGGTTGTCCTTTCGCTGTCGATGTTCTGACGCCTCGTAGCAACCCTCGTCGCCATTTCGCCGCTTATGATCGTTGCTTGTCTGGCGAGCTAAACCGCCGTCGACAAATGGATTTCGACAGAAGAGGTGAAATCGAAGATGCATCAGCGTCTTTTCCGTCGGTGATGTTCAACGTCCATCGAGTAATCCATGACAATAAAAAAATCAACGATCGCTTTTCAATTTTGGTGCGGGCTCTGCTGCGTCGATCCTCCTTTCCTGTCGCCGAAAATCCCAAAAGATGCTTAAACGACCATCGTTTCAGCCGCAAGTCACCGCTTTTCAAGGTCCGACCACCGATCAGCCAATTTGCTAAGACAACAGCATTCTGGTCAATGTCCTGATCTCTGACAGCCATTTGCCTCACCAGGTCCTTGACCCCAGTGGCCGGAAGGCAAAGAACAGGCGCTAGTACACCTTGCTTCCTCGCTGTCGAGCGACGTTGCCACCGGTCGGTTAATCTACTCCGTTCCAAGACTTGATGTTGCTGTTCCAACGCCAGTGCTGATCTTGTCGCGCCAGATTGTCCTTCCTGGTCACCGACGAATTCAGCCATATGCGGAAAAACCCATCTGTTTTACCTGCGGATTGCATTGCGATGCCGCCGTCCGACCATTGGATGGTCTATCTGTTCCAGCCATGATGCCTCTGGTGTTGTGCTGATGCTGGACAACCCCTTGTCATGCCAGATCCTTGCCTTTGGTCGCCGGAAGATGCAGGACAGGGTGGCC
Organism: Pouteria campechiana; assembly: GCA_036873735.1. Lineage (NCBI taxonomy): Eukaryota > Viridiplantae > Streptophyta > Magnoliopsida > Ericales > Sapotaceae > Pouteria > Pouteria campechiana. The sequence continues at coordinate 5,523 of JAYJMB010007288.1, forward strand.
TTCTTCCTCCCTGTTGGCAATGCTGCCGCTGTAACCTTCTCGCTATCGAGCGGGATGGGCTCAGACTTCCATTCCCTGCTCACCACCAATGGCCGATGGAGCTGCCGAATTGCCCAGACGGAGATGACGCCGAGCAGGGTTGGTTGGGTGGTGTCGACGTCGCCGGATTTGGAGTCGACGCGTGAGCTCCTCACATGGCTCAGTGTGCGAGCAAAGTCCCTTCTCTTCCCTATGATTTTTTTGTTCTTGTCTTGGCCATTGGTTCTGGTTTGGGTTACTACAATGTGCAAGTTACATATATGGACCCAACCTAGACTCCAATTTTGCTATATGATGTTCGTGGCATGATGCTTGGAAACCTGGACTCTGGTTTCATGGTATGATGCTTGAGACGAGCGCTTGCTGATGGTTCCATAAAGTAATGTGTGTTATAGTGTGGCACTAGATGCCAAGGAACCGGCGGAGTTTAAAGGATACAACGTCCTCGTAAGCGGATCCACAGAAGCATCAGCGGAGTCTAAAGGATACGACATCCTCGTAAGTGGATCCGCAGGAGCATCAGCGGAGTCTAAAGGATACGACATCCTCGTAAGCGGATCTGCAGAAGCATTAGGGCATCCTCGTAAGCAGATCTGCAGAAGCATCAGGACATCCTCGTAAGCGGATCCGTAGAAGCATCCTCGTAAGCGGATCCGTAGAAGCATCAGGACATCCTCATAAGCAGATCTGCAGAAGCATCCTCGTAAGCGGATCTGCAGAAGCATTAGGATATCCTCATAAGCAGATCCGCAGAAGCATCAGGACATCCTCGTAAGCGGATTCACAAAAGCATCAGAACATCCTCGTAAGCGGATCCGCAATAAGCGGTAGCATAAACGGCGTTCCTGGTCTCGATTTGAAGACGCGTGCCTGTATTTTCCTGGCCACTTTTGATGGATGCCATGGGGGAGATCCAGCCTGCTACCCCATTATTCCATAGTCATTCGAAGGACAGGGGCGTTGATGTGGGGCTCGACTAGCAAAGTTGTTGACAGCGGACGATCACAAGTCAGTTTTGGATCTCACTGGATTTGGAGAAGATGAGCAAAGATTGCTGCGTCTGTCTGCTGAGGATAGTGTTTGTCCCCTGCTTGTGCTATCCGAACTAAAACATTCATCAAACTTTAAAAATTTCTTGCCATTTCTAGTTCAGGCTACTACAAATGCCCCCCAGTGGTTGGTAACATGGGTAATTGTGTAGCTATACAAGCACGTTAACAGGCACAATTTATGAATTTTGGAACTTACTAGCGGAGGAAATTAAGCAACTTTCGAACCAAAGGATTGTGGACTATCACTCTGAAATTGTAGTTTTATGAATCTCAAACTCGCTTAAGAGAAACAATACCATTTATTTCCTCATTCAGAAACCCATCAGAAAAGCTACTGTTAGAAGAGTAATCAAGAACGATAGCTTCATTGCTTTTTGGATTAAACTTTCCAAGGTTATCTTTCAATTATTCAGTACATAGCATGAGCATCCAAAGCAATGAAAATATGAGATATTTGGTTTCTTCCTTTCCAAAGCTCATATGGGGTTTTCTTTAAGATTGCTCTTATGATGACCCTATTCAGTACATGGCAAGCTATACTCACTGCTTCTACTTAGAATCTTTTAGAAAATTTACTTTCATTCAACATGGTCCTTGCCATTTTCTGAATTTTTTTATTCTTTCTTTACACAACTCCATTTTGTTAAGGAGTTCTGGGGGATGAAAAACTATGGTGAATTCTCAAATTTAACACTATGATCACTAAGGATAGACACAATTGATATTTGGTTCTAATTTTGAACTAGTTTTGAAAATGTATAAAACATTGAAAATGCTTCATCTTTGCTAGTCAAGAGATTCACCGATATAAACCTAGTGTAATCATCCACTATCACATATACATATCTTTTTCCTCCAAGGGTGACAACATTTGATGGTCCAAATAGATCCATATGTAATAGTTCTAGAGATCTATATATGGATACCTCATTTTTAGGATTGAAGGATACTTTGGTATGTTTTAATAATTAACAGGATTTGACTATTTGATTTTTGTCATAGTTTAATTTGGGTAGACCAATCACAAGATCCTTTTACCATAATGATCTGATGTTTGACATGTTGATATGTCCCATCCTTTTATGCCAAACCCATGGATCATCTTTGACTACAACCAAGCATTTTTCACCAATGTCATCTAGTTGTACTAGATAAATATTTCCATATCTTTTTTTGCTGAATAGTAGATCATTGTCTATACTGAATACATTACATGCAAATGGTTCAACCAAAACTTTTTGTGACCCTTGTCACATAATTGAATGATACTTAGCAAATTGTTTTTGAGTCCTTCCACATATAATATATCCTTTATACATGCATTGAATAAACCATAAAATTTACCTATCCCTTTGATAAGGCCTTTGTCATTGTTGCCAAATGCAAATTTTCTTCCATTTATTGGCTTCAATTCTTTGAACAACTTCTTGTTCGTGGTCATATGTCTTGCTACAACTTCTAGACATAGCATTGAGACTTACTTGCATTCAAAGCAAGTTTTCTTCTTACCTCTTTAGTACCTAAGTATTGGGTCCAATGTTGTTAGTTAAATTGTGTGGTATAGTTTTGTGCATATTCCTTGCTTTTTCATCTCATCTTTGCACCTTTTACTTGCATCTTTTTTGGCATAGCAATCATACGCTTCATGTCCAATTTTGTTACAAAAATAACAAGTATTTGGAACTTTGCTAGGTGCATTATATTCCACTATTTTTTTTACTTAGGGATAACCCATGAACCTTCTAATGTTTGGACAATTTTCCCTTTCATCTATGAGGTTCACTTCCTTGGACCATTTAGCAAATTTTTATGAGTTTTCATCAGTTTACCATTCACAACCAAGTTCCCTTTTGCTAGTTTGACTAGTCATTCTCATAAACTTGATCACAGATTCTCCTGGATTGGAGAATTTACTCAACATACTATTTAATATCTCTATCTCCTTCTTAAGATTTCCAACCTCTTTTTGTACAGATAGATTTCTTTTTATTATTAAATAATTTACTTTGATAATGCATCAAAATGTCTTTTCTTTTGAGTGAGTTTCTAGCCAAGTGATTTAAACTCACTGAAAAGAGAGTTATATGATTGTTATAACTCAAGAAACGACACAAGTGCTATTTGAGCTTGAAGAGTCAGAACTATAAGAGTAGTAAGAATTTACCTTTGTTTTTATCTTTGTTGTGCATTGCTCTTTGGTGGTGAGTGGATCTATTGATTCGTTCTCCATCAGGGCCATGCAACATATTCTTGCGAGGTGTCCAACTTCATTGTCACCTTTATCACTTGAGCTTATCCTTGATTAGTTTTCATCATTCACATACATTCCTCTAACTTGGTTTATTGAAGATTTCTTGAAGTGTTTATTTTCTTTTCTTTCATCCTTCTTGTTCATATTTACTTTTTCTTCATTTGGACACTTAGGAGACATTTCCTATCCTTCCACATCTATTGCATGTGGGGAGATCCTTCTTTCTTTTAGCCATTTTCTTCTGTTATCTAGGCAGTCTCCTTGAGGTGCTGCCTCTACTGCTTTTTGCAAACTTTCTGAAGTTTCTAACTAATGTGACCATATCATCTTTAGATTGTGATGCCAGATCACTACTACTCTCTTTGGTCACTTTGAGAGCAATACTTTTCTTTGGCTTTGTTGGCTTCTCTCTCTTACTTTTGATCAGCTCATGTGACATCAATGAGCTAATAAGATCATCCACTAGAAGAGTGTTCAGATCCTTTGCTTCTTCTATCATTGTAATCTTCTGGTTCTAGGATTTTGGTAGTGCCCTTAGTATCTTCTTCACCTGTTCAAAATTTGTGACTTTTTTTTCAAACCTTTCAGAGCATTAGTAACTTTACAAAAATGAGCATACATTTCTAAAATGCTTTCCCCTTCTTTCAGCTTAAAGTTTTATAGTTCTACTATCAACATATTCCTTCTAGTTCCTTTAACCTACAAGGAACCTTCATATATAGATACTAATTTATCCTACTTACCTTTTGCAATAGTGCAAGAGGACACTCTATCAAACTCAAATGACAATAGTCCACAAAATAAAGCATGCATAGTCTTTGCATTATTTTGGACTAAGGTGGCTTCCTCTTTAGTCTGTGTATCCACTTTAGTAGTGGGAAGAGTGATTCCAACTTTAATGGCCTTCCAAGATTCCATATCATTTGGCTATAATGAATTGCTTTATCCTCAAATTCTAGTAAGCGAAGTTGTTTTCATGAAATAGGGGTGGTTGCGTAGATGATTGCACCTCGGCGAATATCAATAGTGCTCCCAGACTCTTCTAGATTCCAACTTTAGGGGGCATAAACACAGTGATCCCAGCACTTTTTTAGATACCAACTCTAGGGGGCATGATCACAATGCTCCTAGCACTCTTCTAGATTCCAACTCTAGGAGGCATGAATAAATAGCTCTTGTTTACACTCAGATAGTCATAACTCTTCTTGAGTCTAGTCTCAACCACTAGCTCAATGAATTTATAATGAATGAATACAAAAGTTGAAGCATAGGTATTCCTTAGTAAGCACATGGGAAGTTTTATAAAAATTAAATGCAGAAGTAAATTATCTTCTAAAAGGTGATTGGGAGCCTTCAAAGAAAGTTGAGGAAGGTTTAAATGCAAGGCTCTTTGTTTGAGATCGCTGAAAACGAGAAAAGATCAGGCACAGTAACTGATGAGGAAGAAATAAATGCAAATGGAATGACATGACC
>JAYJMB010007289.1:0-10336 GCA_036873735.1 Pouteria campechiana
TAATGAGAAAGGAAATAACTCCCTCCATGAAGCTCAACACCATGCAAGTCATCTTCTTCTTCCTCCTTGCTTCCTTGAGAACTTCCATTCTTTCTTCTCCAAAAATCCCCCAAAGCTGCGCCCCTAAAGAACCCTAAACCTAATTCTAAATGAATGCAAAAGAATACCCAAAGACCTCTCTCTAATTGCCTTAAAAACCAAGGGACAAAAGTATAGAAATTCTATAAAATTTTGACTGGCGTGGACGACGCGTAGTGGAAAATTCTGCCTTGAAAGCTACCTTCATGTTCAACCTGAAAGCATCATCCTTTGGGACGACGTGTCATGGAAAATTTGGCCTTGAAAGTTGCCTTCATGTTCAGCCTGGATGCCGCATCATCCTTTGGGACGATGCATCATGTGTTTTGCTGCCCAACTTTTGTGCTTTTGATGATAACTTGCAAAATGTCTTTCTTTCCACTTTGAGCTTCATCTTTCTTGAGCTTGTATCTTCTTTTCCCATCTCTAATTCACCTAGAGAAGTTAATATTTTCATGTTAAATTTATTTAAAATTATCAAAGATTCACAAATAATTAAGTTTGAAATGCATGAAACAAGTGAATGAAATTCACTTATCATCCATGATGACACAGGCTAATCTTCCAGTTAAGTTCTGATGAGATGCGCTCATGACAACCACTTATATCTTGAACTCTGCGCCTTCAAGATCGGTTCCAACCACTTTATATGAGTTGTGAAATGGTATAGGACTGAATCTGGATAACCTAAAGTCATGGGGTTGTACTGTATATGTTCACAACAGATCACATAAATATGAAAAATTAGATCCTAGGTCTTATAAATGTATTTTTATAAGATATCCTGAACATTCAAAAGGGTATGTGATGTATGGTGAACATCCAAATGGAGGAATGACTAAAATTAATCCTAGGGATGTGGATTTTCTAGAAGAGAATTTTTCCAAAATTGGTGAAATTAAAGCTGATCTTAATTTGTATGAGTTGTTAGATTAGTATGATAACCCATCCTCATCAAATATACAGGATAAGGAACCCTTAATTGTTCCTTACATGGAAGGGAATAATGGGAATAGTTTGTTATAAGATAAACTTGGAAAGTCAGATAATCCTGAGAACCTTGGATTGAAGAGAAGTGCTCGAGGAAATGTTCCTCGCCGGCATTTCGAGATCTAGGGTGAGTTCTTAGTGAACCTAGATATAGTAGATTCTCAAGAGTCAACTACATATTTTGAAATTTTAACATCGCCTGATTCAAGAAAATGGCTTGAAGCCATGCAAGAGAAAATCAATTTTATGGCTAAGAATCATGTTTGGGAGTTAATAGACTTACTACCAGGACGTAAACTAGTTGGTAATAAATAGATTTTTATAAATTAAAAGGAAATTTGATAGTTTCATTGATAAGTTCAATGCACGATTAGTAGCTAAGGAATACACTCAACAAGAGTGTATAGATTATAATAAAACGTTTTCTCCTGTTATGAGATTCGCTCCACTTCATCTTATTTTAGCCATCGTAGCTCATCTAGATTTGGAATTTTCCAAATGGATATTAAAATTATATTTCTCAATGGAGAACTAGATGAGAAGATCTACATGAATCAACTTAAGGGATTTTAGATTAAAGGGAAAAGTCGTAAGGTTTGTCACTTGAAACATTCTATTTATAATATGAAACAATCTATGAATATAATTAGCATAATGGACATGTGGTAGAAAGTGGAAAAAGACAAAAGGATTTTGACTTCCTTTTCTATTAATAAACAATGGTAAATGTAAGGAGCAAATAATAAAATTTTAAATAATGAAAAAAAGGAAATGACATCAGTTGGACAAATAGACATGAATAACAATGAAAATGGTAAACTTATAAAATTAGAACAAAAAAGCAGTAATAATAAAACTAAAATCATGGCTTCATAAATGGGCACTTTAAACTGAACCCGTCCTGGAGAACTCGACCCGCCCGATGCCGCCGGGTTTCCCCTCCCAAACTAGCTGCTGGGCTCGCTCCTCACTTGAAGAGCTGACGTCAGCAGGGCAAAAGCAAAATGAGCGGCACTGGCTCAGAAGCTTCCCCTACCCGCTGCTCTCCTCCTCCTCCTCCTCCTCTACCTGGTGAGAATTTCTCTCCTTCTTTACCTCTGCAATTGCAATTCCATAACTTGAATTCCCGTGTTCTGATGCTTTGACGCTGTCGTGGGGTGAAAATCACGGGCGGTCGAAACATGTACTTCTTTCGTTTGAGGATGTTTCGACCACGCGAGCTGCAGTGCGTTATTGCGTTGGTATCTATTTACATTGATTTTCCCGGTTCCTGGTGGTCGATTCGTTGGTTGGAGAGTGGCGGTGAATGGGGCGTTGTGGATTTTGGTCAGGCTAGGGTAGTGGCAGGGGTCTTGAATTTCTGTGAAGTTGTTTGTATGGGACACACCCACTGTGATTTCACACTCGAAAGCCAGGAATGCTCGGATCCAGCCTATTGAGTTATGCGATACTATCCACCCGAAAGTAGACTGACTGACCATCATGCCTATAGAGACCAGATGTGCAACACTAATATTTCAAGTTTGGTAATTGGTGGAATGGTACTGGGCTGTGCTTCATTCTCGTGTTTAATGCATGAGAATTTATGAGAATTGTTTAATCCATTGTAATTTGCAAACCAAATAATAGCTAGGATTCCCTTTTCAGGTGATGGGTCTGGGTGTACAGTCAATATTTAAACGTTTGTGCGGCTCATCCAATTCGCAAGAATCACATTCAGTCCACCCAAGATGGGCTCCATTCCGTTCTCGTGGAACTTGAATCCATAGTATTCAAGTTCCATTCCAGTTCATTTTGATGTCACAGAATGGACGCTAATGTTCAAAAGAATTCTTGATTAATTTAATATTGGGTTCTACTTTTACTGAAAATCATGGATTCTTCGTTGAAGACGAAGTTGATGGTGGATCTCTGGAGGAGGACAAAAGAAGTCTGGAAATTTGATTCTTAAACAGGATGATGCTGAAGGGAGAATTTTTCTGGTCCTTATCGTGAAAACATATGGTGAGGGGAGAATTTTACAGTCCCAAGCACAAGAAAATATGATGTGCTTACACCCTTGTTGGTTTAATGGGTCCCAAGTAGATGACCAATGCAGCAATGACCTAGATTGGAAGATCCCTCTGTATCCTGCAAATATTGAGATTGATTATCCTTTCTTTCCTTTTCTTTATTGCATATACTTGAAGTCATTTCCAATAACAGCTCCTTTCATGATTTTGGTGCAGAAATGGGTCAGGTGGTGTGTGGGAGTTGCAGGCATCTACTTTCTTATCCAAAAGGAGCCCAACGTGTTCAATGTGCGTGTTGTCAGACAGTTAATCTTGTACTGGAAGGTTTGTTGTTTCAACCAAAGTGGAATATGTAGCAAGCATGACATGAAGCAGCCAATACAATGATGGTGTTTTGTTTGTTTATTTTCTTGTCAAAATCTTTTTCAATTATGCACTTCCCAGCATCTTTTCCCTTTTCCCCCCTTCTATACTTTTCCTGGCTGGTGCAATTTGATTACTGCACAGGGAAGGGTGTGCCCAATGAGTGAGGCTACTGTCAATGCGGGGGCTGTAGAGGGAAAAATGTACACAACCTTACCTCCATTATCTAGAGCAGTTGTTTCATAAGTTGAACCTGCACTACCAAGGATGCAAGTAAAGAGCCTTACTATTGTGCCAGGCAACATCCTCTAATTTTGTCTCCATATGGCTGGATTTTTTTTCTTAGTTGCTTATCACTCATTAGTCCTTAAATTTTCTCCCTGTTGGTAGATGGGGGACACCAACACACAAAATAGACACTGATTTTTCTTGCCTTTCTTATTCCTTTTCCAATGATTTTGAAGTGACAAATCTCATTTTAACATGGTTCTCTCTTGTTTTCCTTGTTGACTTTAAAGCAAGTTGTTATGAAGCATCTTTTATGCTATGATGAATCCAATTTCAAATAAGAGGAAGTTCAATGCTGTGTTTCACTGATGAACTTAAATTTTGTCTTCTTGAATATGTCCAACATACTGATGTGAACCCACTTCATGAGATGAAGGGATATCAAAATGAAATTTAAAAAAAAAATGTTATTGCTTTGCTGTGGAAATTGTTTCTGGTAAATTCTATAAAATAAAACCCAAAAGATGGTTATTTCTTGCAGCAAATCAGGTAGGGAATGTCAAGTGTGAGAGCTGTCATGTATTGCTAATGTACCCATATGGAGCTCCGTCTGTTAGGTGTTCCTCATGCAGCTTTGTCACAGAAATTGGAGTAAGTAAATTTTTCCTCACAAAAAACAGGTCTGCTATAATGCGATTCATGATTGTTTTCTGGTGCCCGCACAATAGGAGCTAGTGTGGCATGCCTACAGAATGGAACTGGACAAATAAATGTCATTTTCTATGCAAGTAGATTTTGGGGAAATCTAGAAATAGTAAAGTCAGTCGTTATAATGCACCAGGCTTTCTTCTGTTACCCAAGAGAGGACATCACGTCAAATAACTAAACATTAGGTATAGCTTATAAAGTAAAATCTAATGTTGATGCTTGCAACTAATGAGCATCCCCCATTGTTGGAGGTAGACATGGCAATGGGCAATGGTTCTTTTATTAATGCATTGTCACATGATAAGAGAATGCTAGCTTGGCATGGTGATGTTACATTGTCATGTGCTGTTCTCTCATAGACATTTCATCTGGCAGTTTCCTAATGTGCTATGTCAATATACAACATGAGCCCTGCTAAGATGCAGGTAAATTTCCTTTACTAAGTTAGAATAAGAAACAAAATGTTTAGGCCATCCAAAGACTTTCTACTGTGGCTCTTTCAGACAGTAGCAATATTGTCTCATTTGTAAATTAGGAAGTCAGATCATAATGATTGTTTGTACAGAATTATCCTATTTTCCTCAAGCTAAAATGAGATATTTGTAGCGAACCTTCATTTCCGTGCTTCACTGTCATCAATCAAGTTATTTCTATAATTTAATGATCGTGCATAATCTGAAATGGCGTTTGTGGGTTCATTTTGTGTTTTCTTTTCCATGTCAGGTAAATAATCAAAGAACCCCACTTTCCGTACAACAGGGCCAGCCACCTCTTCCTCCACATCCACCTCCCAGCACTGTCCCATAGAAAATCTACATCTATTGATGATGAGGTGGGGACCAAATTGGGGATCAACATGAGAATGACAAGGATACACTTCCATGAGAATCATTTCCAAAATCCGAAGCCATGTGACTTCTCTTGTGCAGGAATGGAGACAAGAGCATTATTTAGGATTTTGTGTGTGTGTGTGTGTGTCGTTTAATCAGCACATAGGAATTTCAGTGTATTCTGTTGGATCTACTGGAATTTAGTCCTGTTGCTATCAGTAAAGTGAGGGTGCTGCCGTAATAGTAAGGATCTTTAGCTGCATTCACAATAACAGCCCCTTCAAATTATTTTTTTTATTTTTATGAAAAATGGTGGTTTAAGGCTGCTTACATCTTGCCTTCTTGAGAACTTGCATTGGTAGGAGCCTTGTGTGCACTGGGTAAGCTCCTATATTTTGGCTATCAATAAGGTGTGTCAAATTGCATCATATGTGCCAAATTTTGGATATTTGGCTTTATATAAAGCACCCTGCTGGGTAAAGAGTACACAATCAATGAACAGACAAAATCAAATCTTTTGCGCATAAATGCCCCGGAACTCATGGTCTGAAAATGGTGATTCAGATACAGGTTCCAGCCATGAGTCTGGTTGTGCATTCTTTGCACCAGGTTATTTTTCCGAATCTCGGCACACAAGCCAAATGAAAGTGACTTCATGTTACTCTATCAACATGTTTGTTGGGCCATGCAGTGTACAGAGCATGGCCAGATTTTCTCTGTTTTCTGGATCAGTCTAGCAATATTAACTACGTTATGGTTTCGAAGGCTGCTCAGACCTGGTAATTGGTATGAACGACGGTAGCGATATTCTTTGTTTTAACCGATGCATTTGTTGGTCGGGCGTAATGAATTAGCTGCCCTTCATCAATCCATCTTGCTACATCATATGTACGAACTACAAATGTAATGGTTACCTCACATGTGTTTGGCCTTGATTCTGATAGAAATCATTTCCCGGTAGCGGATATTAACCCTCCATCAGCTATACCTTGAGCCCGCTCGCAACAACGTTTCAGGGCATTTTCGTAAAAAGAAGCGTAATGATTGCTTGGCTCATGTGAAAGCATTACAAACGACGTCCAGTAACATCTACGTGCCACTCAAGTAACTGTTAGGGGTTGCAGCCGCTCAGCAGGTGGGCCACCTAAATCATACAATGTTGATTACCAAGTTCCTGCCCATGATAGATTAAGACTCTTGAAATCACATCCATTCAAGGAGCATCCTTAGCGTCAATTCCAAACCACCCAGGTAGCAGGACGTCCATCGCAATCCTACCCGTTCATAATAACATCTGCACGATCCAACAGTTTTCCCTATTGGATGGTCCGTTTATTTAATGGACGAACCAGAGTTTTTGTTAACCGTTCATATGAACTGATACGTGCAATGGCCGAGACTGAAAATGAAGGTTAATCAGCCCAATAAATCTCTATCGTTGGACCTATCCATTAAATGAACGGTTTGGATCATGTTATCGTCACGTGTACCCGCTAGCATTGCTACAACTCGCTCATGCATTTCATGCGATGACGAGGGCAAATGAGTATTTTTAGCCTGGGAGTATGATTGGCCCATTGGTCGAGGCCACGTGAGCAGTTGCACGATGGTTTTTCTGCTGTGATTCTCCCCTCCTTCGCCAGAGACAGCTATAAAAGCCCTTGCCTTCATCTCTGAGACCCGCTCTCTTCCTCTTCTTCTTTCCCACAGCTGAGAAAAAAATGAGAAAGAGCTTTTGAGACGTGAGAAAGATTGCTTTTTCAGAAAGAACTTCTGCATTCAGTCTCCGATCTGCTTAAAGAAATCATCATCTCTTCTCAGGTTTTGATCTTTGAGCTTCAATCTCTGCGTTTCGTTCGTTTTTCTCTCGTTCTCTTTACTTGGGTTGGATCGGAACTTGATCTTTTCGTATTTCAAGCAGTTTTAAGAAGATCTCTTTGTTTTCTTTTAAAACTCCATTATTTTTATTTTTATTGCTCAAATCATTTTTCGGAGTCTGCAATCTCTTCGGATTTTAGCGCAGATCGTTTGAAGATGATCTTCTTTTTCTGCTTTACCTGATTTTTCGTGCTTGATGCTAAGCAGTTTTATGTGGATTTCTGTAGATCTTATTTTTATCATTTCGTTTTGATGGTGACAAGATGAAAATTGCCCTCCATTTCTCATTCAAGCTTACGATTTCAGTAAACCAAGTTACTTCGGTTTCTGCTTCTTTTACGATTGCGAAGCGGCTTCTTCCTTATCGTCTTTTTCCTGCGACTCCTCGAAAAAAGCAAGAGAAAGTGAGAGTTCTTCGAAGACGATTTCTGCTTCTTTTACGACTTCGAAGCGACTTCTTCCTTGTCGTCTTTTCTTGCGACTCTTCGAAGAAAAAGAAAGTGAGAGTTCCTCGTAGAAAAAGAAAACGAAAGGGAGAAAAAAATATGTCTGATTTTTCTGCGTCGGGTTTTTTAAGATCTTTTTCCCTTTTTTTTCTCGAAAGTTCTTCAAGAATAAGAGAACAAAGAAAATATATCGATTTTCGGCGCCTGGTCTTTAAACATTTTAAAGTCTTGAATGAATTGGCGACTGCTGGCGACTGCTGATATTGCCCTTCATTAGTTCATTTCACCTGAATTTATTCTTGTTTTTTCTTTCTGAAAATTGAATGTTTGTACTTCGTTTGCTATTTTATGACTCCCTCTTTCTGCAGCATGGAAGGCTCTGCATGCAATCCACAGCTTTCGGCCGATGAAGATGTGGTGCTCTCTCTCTCTCTCTCTCTCTGTCTCTCTCTCTCTCTGTCTCTCTCTCTCTGATCATAAGCGTTAACCCTAGCCGTAGAATCACTGTCTGCGACTGTGATGTTTAGAACGTAGCCCACGAGAGAAGGGTCGAAGAGATGGACGGACTGGATTTTATGCAGATTAGTGCGGCGTGCACTCGGAGATACGGCTTACACGATCATCATCGCAAAAGCCTGTCCGTGCTCGCTAATTTTTCGCGTGCTGTTGGCTTTTGTGCGTATCTCAACTGCATTAAATGCAACACCACGCAGCTATCTGTTTCCTCTCTGATTCGCATGAGCGGTACATTTCGACGCGGGAAACGGCATCTCGATCACGGTAATTCAGACCGTCCATTTCCTTGGCCAGAATCAGATGGGCCATATAACTCTGAAAATCATTGCAGGACTGCGAACTTTAAAAAAACTCCTGCAATCTTTAAAGCATACTGCTCCAGCATTTTTGTGGCTTTGCAAAAGGTGGATGAGGTTTTTGTGCCATATGCCTTAAAAGGAATTAGCTGAAAGGACGTTAGTTATCAAAACCGTATGTCTGACGAGAGGTGGGCTCTTGCTTTTTTCAGGAAATAGAGCAATTGCAAAGCCAACACTCTCTGGATGCACGGAAGCCTCCACTGTCCGGATATGCGATGTCGAGTGCCGATTCAACCCCTGACGAGGATTCCAGTGGTTAGTGCCGCGGTTATCTCTCATTTCATGCATTTTTCGACTGCATGGTACACTATTTTATATTTTAATATGGTAAGTCGTGACTGACGGCACGAAATTGGACAGTTCAACTAGTGACTTTTATGCGGCATGCACAAACAACGATCTCTTATAGTGATCGGAAGTTGCTCGCATTTTAGTCATTTCTCGCAGCGAAGTTACATTTCTTTTTATTTCTGTATTTCGATTATCAACTAAAGTTCAAAAATGACGGATGAAAAGTTACAGGAGAAATCGAAGTGGGCTTTCTTTACGAAATCGATCATAAACACCTCACGCCAAAATCACCGATTCAGCTGAAAGCGATTCGAGCTGTGATGGTTAGAGTTTTCTTCGCCATTCTATGCTTCTGTTTTACTATTTAATCCCACTTCTTTAATATAGAAGAGGGTGGAAATTAAAATCTACACCCGCCCTTATTAAATTCACACGCTTATTCCTAATCTCTCTCTCTCTCTCTCTCTCTCTCTCTCTCTCTCTCTCTCTCTCTCTCTCTCTCTCTCAGGTAAATGAGAAAACGGAGCTCAACGTATCAGTCAGATTCCCGAGCATCTTCTCCCTGAGAAAATACTTTGGCAAGGAGCATGGCAAGAGCCCAAACTCGACTGGAAGAACCCATCCAGTACTTGATGAGCAGTTTATCATGGGAATGAACATGGCAAGAAAGGCCCTTTTTAGACGCATTTCTATGTCGGAGTTCGCCAGGAAGAAGCACCTCGGGAGCTTCTGGAGCATGTCGCCAGGACAATGGACTATTGTCAAGAGCGAGGCTCCGCCATCCCCGCAGAAGACTCCTTTCTTAGGCGAATGCCGATCCGCGCTAAAATGCGCCGGTCTGGTGAACTGGGGGTTGCGTAGGAAAGTCAAGTACATCGGACGGCAACGAGAGATGCCGTCTTCCTCATCCTTCTTTGAGAAGGAGCCCGATCTCGTAGATGATGACGACAAACGAGCTCTGAAAAAGCCATACGTCGGTCCTGGCAGCAAAGTTAGGGGGAAGAGGAAGGAGGCTCGGCAGGACTCGAAAGACCGATGGTCAAAAGAGAGGTAGATTTCTGAAATGCCCTCAAGAATCAATAATTAATCATGTCATCCTGTGAAATTAATGGGTATTTATGTCTCACCCAATGCAGATACGAGTCGGCGGAGCTAAAGCTCATGGACATCATGCAATCCAAGGGAGCCCTGCTGGGGTTTCCGATACTCCGGCCAGAGCTGAGAGCTGAGGCACGCAAGCACATCGGTGACACCGGGCTGCTGGATCACTTGCTCAAGCACATGGCGGGCAAGGTGGTTCCGCAGAAAGACGTGCGTTTCAGGAGGCGCCACAACCCAGAGGGAGCAATGGAGTATTGGCTAGAGCCGGCGGACCTTCTCGATCTTAGAAAGCAAGCGGGAGTGCAGGATCCTTACTGGACCCCACCATCTGGTTGGAAGCCAGGTGATGGCCCCGTGATGGACGCTGCTTGTGCCAAGGAGATGAAGAAGCTAAAGGAAGAGATGGCTAACATAAAGAGGTAACTAGCATGCTCCCAACTGTTCAGCATTTCAGCATGACCCCTGGAGTAGTACC
Source organism: Pouteria campechiana (assembly GCA_036873735.1). Lineage (NCBI taxonomy): Eukaryota > Viridiplantae > Streptophyta > Magnoliopsida > Ericales > Sapotaceae > Pouteria > Pouteria campechiana. Next base: position 10,276 of record JAYJMB010007289.1, read on the forward strand.
TGATCGCATGGTGATCCGTAGCTTTCAAATTGGAAAGCATACAATAAATAGCTGAAATATA
>JAYJMB010007291.1:0-10335 GCA_036873735.1 Pouteria campechiana
CGGCTTCTTTAAATATCTTCTTCATCCAGTATTAAGAAGTAATTTTTCCTTTAGTTGAACTCAATCAATCTTCTTTTCTTCTTCCTCTTCTTTGGGTTGCTCCCCCTCAATCCATGAGTCCTTTTTTGTTGGAGGTTTCTCCTCCTTTTCTTCTACTTGGTTTCTTGCACTCATGTTCAGCTTAATAGGAAGATTAGTATCATCTTACAGCAAAATTATTTTTCCCCTTAGAAATTGATTTTAACCTATCTAATATTTCTTTTGCACTTTTATAGGTTAAGACAGAGTTGCAAATGGTCGGGCAAAGAGCATGTAGAAGGGCATTCATTGCCTTGAGATTGTCTTGCCGTGCTCTTTCTTCATCCTTAACAAAGCCAATAAAAATAGTTTTCCTTAAATCAATGTCATTGGCCATAAGACTAATTTTCAATCTCTTCTTCCATTGTACATGAATGGATCCATCATAATATGGAAGTTGAGAGGTGGAATATCCTTCGCAAGACAAAGAGGATGGTAGTTTGGGTTAGCCATGCAAATCTCTACAATTAGTTCTATAGCTTGCTCTAATACTACTTGTGCTACCTAAAGTATGGCTTAACCCAAGAGGGGAGGGGTGAATTGGGTATATAAAAATTCATTGTTTAACCCCTGTTAGACCATTTCCCTCTTTTCATGCTTATCTATGGTGTGATGTAAAGTAAATGATAAAATCGTAAAGTATATGAAGGATAAAGCGAGTAAACAAACACACACAAATAACACAATTTTTATAGTGGTTTAGGAATCCCATCCCTACATCTACTCTTTCAAGAGCATATACTTATTGTGCCTTAGGTTCCACTATACCCTATACAATGAAAATACAATAGTGTCCCTAACACTCTTCTAGATTCTAGCTCTAGGAGGCGTAAACAAGTGTCCCCGATACTTTTCTAGATTCCAGCTCTAAGGGGAGTAAAGTAGCATCCCCAACACTCTTCAAGATTCCATCTTTAGAGGCCATTACTAGTGTCCCCAACACTCTTCTAGATTCCAACTCTAGGAGGCATAACTCTGATTTCATGAGCTAACTAGAAACTCTACCTTTATAGGTATGTTGTGTACATGAATATGCCTTTGTCTAGGTTCATGAGTATACACTGTTAAAGCACTAATAAAATGATAACACATTAAGCACATTATAGTGATTTTAAACTCCCTTGATGTAGTATTGATGTGGCATTAAAGCTCTTTGATCTTAGTAGCTCTTGGAGTGAAACACTTGTAGGACTCGAATGAGTTTCTTATTGATAGATTTGCCTTTGTCACTTAGAACCCTCAACCTCCTTGATGATCTTTGGGAAGGACTTGATCTTTGAGTAACTCTTTCTATCACACAAGATCTCCCTTGGATATATGGAAGAAGTAGGCCTTGAATGGATAAACAAAATTAAGCTCTTGAATGATATTTGAAGGTTAAAGCTCTTAGCCTAGGGACGCAACGATTTCTGGAAGGTGTTAGGCTCGGTCCCTTTTTCTTTTTCAACTCCTTCCCTCTTGAAACATCCCAGCATATCTCCTTAAATAGCTCTTCTCAAAATTTTGACCATTGGAGAAGATGAGTTCCATTGAATGTAGAGAACAGAGGTAGATGAGTAGCATTAATGTAAAAGAAAGTTTTAGCTTTTCTCTCATTGGAATGCTTGCCTTCTGATTAGCTCTTAATTTGTTGGAAAGTCTGTAACCTTGTTCTTGACAGAAAAGGAGATATTTGCACTAGGTGGAAAGCTTTTTGCAGAGCATTAAATCTTTAATACATTTGAAAACTGTGATTTTTAAAGTAGCCTGTTACTGTAGCAAATCACTATAGCTCCGCTTCGTCTAGAGTAAGTAGCAGACAAATACTTATCTGTTGGTTACCATAGTAGAGTTACTATACTAGATCACTATAGAACTGTGCTGCTTTGTCTATTACTTCGTCTGCTAATGAAACTTTGTCAGTTGCACTATAGTAGTCTTACTGTAGCAAATTACTGTAGCACTTCATCTGTTCCTTCTACTTCATCTAATGCTTCTACTTCATCTATGAATTACTGTAGCAATTTGTTAGTTACTTCATCTTCTAATTCGAGCTCCATTTTCCACTTCGTCTATTGCTTCAAACTTCGTCTTCCACTTTTGTCTACTGCTTCAACTTAGACCAACTTTGTCTTTCACTTTGTCTTCTACTTCATCTTAGATAAACTTTGTCTTCCACTTCATCTTAGATAGTCTAGTCACTGTGGCAATACTGTAGTAGCTATTGTAGCAAACTTCATCTCTAGGTTCATCTATAGCTTTGCACTTTGTCTATCACTATTACAGAACTATAGCATTGTACTGTAGCAAAAGTACTATAGTAGTGAACCTCCACTTGAAAATTTTTGCACTTTTGCCACATGGTTATCTTGACATTTTTCATCATATTTTCCATTATAAATCATAATATAATTATCAATATGTAATTTTCATAAGTTTTAAAGCATGGATATATAATCATGATTTTGTATTTATAAGCTCATTTAAGCACTCATTGTTTTTCATTCAAGAAGATATCTTTTTAAGCACTTTTATCATGTGATCCAAGGCATGATAAACAAGGTTGAGAACAATACGGACCAATATAATTTTCCTTCTAGACAAATATCAAGATGTATATGCTTTCATAAATGATATTCCAATAAGGCACACATATTTCAAGCATATCTTTCTACATTTCAAGTTTTTTATACTAGAAGCATCATTAACAAGTTTTGTTGTCATCAAAATTATACAATAATCCTAACATGTATCTCATTTGATAATGGCACTATAGGGACTACGAGAAGAGGAATTGTATGCTAAGTTGAAGAAATGTGATTTCTAGATCAATAGTGTAGCCTGTTTAGGTCATGTAACATCTGAAGATACTATTTCAGTTGATCCTCACAAAAAAAATAAAGAGAGTAGTAAATTTACCTAAACCAAGTAATGCGATAGAGGTCATGAGTTTCTTGGGTTTAGCTGCATACTATTGAAGATTGGTGAAGGATTGTTGTTATACCTCCAAGGATTTGGCCTAGGTAATGGTATATGATAATGAGATACATGTATAAAAATAAGGTGACAAGTCTATATAGAGGAACCTTGGTTAGGAAGATGGCTTGAGGGTAGAGCTACATATGTGAAAGAATGTATCATGATCAAGGAGTATCATTGAATTATCATCAAATGCATTATATCATCGACGTGCATGTATATAAGGTTTGGTCATAATTTTGATAGCATAATTATTTGATTTCTGTTCTATCGCTTCACCTGCTTACTAAGTTGCCCAAACTCACGCTATTTTAATTGTGTTGTTTTTTAGTTGACAAGCTTATAGACGAAGCCTAATATGGGGTTGGAGCTCATGATTGGGATAGGTTATGACCTCATACTCATTTAGTGATCATAATTTTGAGAGTTCTTCTTTTGGACATTGTTGTTATGTATATAAATTATAAATTTATAGATTTGGACAAGTTATGTATATTAAGTCATGTATGAGTTAATGTTTGTTGGCAAGTCATTATGGTAGGATGTATATATAAACTTATTGACAGCTACTTTAGTTTTTGGACAAGCTGTGGGTATATGTTATATTAATTGGGGTGAATTTGGGATATCAAATTTTATATGATGATTGATTGTATAGGTTTAAGATGTACAATTTAAGGGAGACTCTACATGAGGTTCCTCATAATACTATCCTACATAGTGCCCTGGAAGAGGGGCATTACAACCCCCCACCTTCCAAATCTAAGGAGTCGAAAGATGAACCAGATGACTGAAGACATATTCATCAAGGAAGTCCTCATTCTGATTGCTTCTATTTCACATTGAGAACAATGTTTGTTTTCAAGTTTTGGGAGGTCTTATTTGTGGTTTGTTGGTTTTATCTGTGTGTTTTGTTTGTCGAGTTTGTTTGTTTTGTTTTAGTACTTCAGTTTAGTGTTTGACTATGATTATATTTTGGTTTATGAAGTGTTTGACTATGGTTATGTTTTATGGTTATGTTTTGGTTTGTGAAAAAATACTTGTTTTGAGCATTGATCAAGGTCTTGTAGGAGACCAATGATATGAACAGGATGTATTAACAATGGCTTAGAAAGAAAGTGAAGGATGTCAATATAGTCTATGTGCTTGACTTGAATGCTCATCTAATTTACTTTAGATTCCTTACACATTTGATCACCTAGCCATTTATTTTTGAATTTTTCATTAAGTACTTAGCAATAGTTTAGGCGACCAAGTATTCATACTTAGTTTAAACTATAGAACTCATTGCAATTATTGTTTGAAACGAACATTAGACAACATAAAAGAAAAGCATGAATAAGGAGTCATTATTTATTTAGGGGGATCACATCTCCATGAACTAAAAAGAAAATAAGTTTAGGGGTGTGGTAGTAATACAACCCAAAATTTGGGGGTATCACATTCTAAAGTACTCAAAAGAAGATAAGTTTGAGGATTTTGATAGTAATACAACCCACAAAAAGAAAACAAAATGAGTAAAGATGGAAGTAAAGAAAGTAAAACATCATATGCATGTCTATGGTAGTCTCTCTTAATTTGTGAACTCATAGGGTTTGCATTGAATATGTTTTACTTAGTTGCATAAATTAATCTAAGTATGAAGTGATTTATATTAGAGTGACTATAATTGTTTGCACATGCACCAAGAATCAAAGGTAGATAGGATGATATTTAGGTTGAAATTGTAGACATGTATGATATTTCTAAATTTTCTTCTATGTTATGTAAATTCTCTTGAGGTCTTTGAAAGATGAACCTAATTGATGTTGTTTTGCATTTTTCATGAAAGTTTGTTCTTTTATTTTTCTTAAGGACTAGCAAATTGATAAGTTTGGGGGTATTTGATAAGTGAATATTATTAACTTATATCTAATAGTGTTCAAGCTTAGTAATTTTCAATTCCCAAGGAGTTTATATGCATTTCAAATGTTTTTATTGTGTTTCTATAGGTACACTGGAAAGTGGAAGGAATAGAGAATAACTAAGGAAAAGAAGGTACAATGGGATAGCTGAAGAAGACTCAATTGAAGGAAGCAAGAATGCAGTAGAAATGGGTATTGTGGTGCCCATTCCATGCACCAAAGAATAACCGATGGTCAGCAGGATGGGCACTGCGGCACCCAAACCTGCTGTGGGGCACTAGTGCTAGTCTATAGTGCGCATGCGTGATTTTGACCCTGACTTAAGAGATGTAAAAGGGATTTTAGCATAGGTTTTTGGGGGAGTTTTTTAGACACTTTGACGAGAAGAAGATTGAGTTTGAAGATAAAGAAGAAGTAGCTTGGATTCAAGGATGGAAAGATAAGTAAAAAAGGGGAAGACATTTTATGTCTATTTTCTTGTGTTTCCATTTTCTTTCTACCATTGTAATCTTGGATTTAGTTTTTCATATTTAAACTTTAATGATGTTAAATAACTATTTGATGGATTTATCATACATCATGAGTAGCTAATTTCCTCCTTCTAGAGGGGAGAGATTTTTTGTGGATTTCATGTTGTAATCAATGAATTGCTTGATTGATATTGCAATTGATTTATTTATGGTGTCTTGTGGTTAACGCTTCCAATTTATTGATCATTTATTGAATGATCAAATATTTAAGGTTTGACACAAGGGAGAGGTAATCTTGAAAAGGATCTAGGCATCATAACATAAAATCATAGATGACTCGGGAGAGCTTCTAGGTTTTATGAAATCATTACAGAGAATCATAGATCTTAATGCATTCCTAATATTCTGATTTTTGTAGGAATATCAGAATTAAAATTTTTAGAATAAATACTTGACTCGACACTTGAAAGAGGGAGTCGAGTATTTTTGCATTTTTGATTTACAAACCAATGCAATAAATAAGTTGAAAACATCATGACTGAAGTATAAATGAAATCAATCCTCCAGAGTTTTCATATCTTGATTACTTATCAAATCTTGTCCATTTTATTTATTTTTTAGTTCTTTATTTATTAGTTATCAAGATAAAGTTATAATTATTTACTTCAATAGATAATGATTAATTGAAATACATAATGTCTATGGAGACGACACTCTCTCACCTATATATCATAAAACTTGACACCATATACTTGTAGTATATTTGCAATGAATAGTTATCTTGGGTTAAGGATTAGGCTGTGATTTGGGGATTTGCTTAAGTTGAGGCTCAGGTTGGGGAATAGGGTTAGAAGGCTATTGGGGTTCAAGCATGGTAGACCTGATACAAATACTATGTGCATAGGATGAATCAAGGAGTTTAGGAGAAGGAAGTTAAAGGTTTGTTAGTATAAATGCATGGATTAGATGATAAACAAAACTTAATTAAAGTTTATCTACAAATGGTTGTTACCAAGCTTTTAGCATACAAAATCAAGTTGCAAGCCTTATGAAAAATGAGCACAGAAAAGTTATTCCAAGGCATCAAACTGTCTAATTGAAAAGACATGGGGAAGTGCAAAAGCAAAAGATGAAGTGCCACCATAGACAAAGCTCAAATCAACCGAGTTTCCCATCATCTGTTAAAGTGGAGATTATATTTGACAAATGCAAAGAAGCATACATATAATAAACTTCATCTGTCATAACTAAGCAATAGTCAAGCCAATGATCATTTGTTGAGAATATAAAAAGGCAAGCAAAGGCAGAGGTCGAGTAGAGAAGTTTGTCTAGTGGAGCAATGGCGATTGTCTATACATCTAAACTCGCCTACTACTTGCAACAGACAATCCAACAGACGAAGCTGTAAAGAAAATTTATTTGTGCTCCAATGAGTCTATCTATTAGTTACAACAAATAACTCAACAGATGAAGTGCTGAAGAAATAAGTCATCTATGCTTCTACAGTTCAACAAACAATCCATAAGACAAAGTATTGGAAATGATAATTTGTTTATGCTTCTACAATCTTTCTGTTACTTACAATAGACAACCCAATAGATGATGTGATGAAATGACACCTCCATGATTTGTCAGCTACTTATGATGGACAAACTAGAAAATGAATGAACTTTGTCTGATGAACAGCAGGACAGATGCTTTGTCTATCATAACTAAAGATGAACAATGGGCAAACTGAAACATTGGTCTCCATTCAGTATTAATGATGCCCTTTGTATATTGATGAAACCACCAATGACTGGAATTCAAAGCTGTTATAAATGAAGCATTGTTGGAGCAAGAGGAGAATAATTATGTATCAAAGCAATATTCAACATTCTCTTGAGAGCATTTACTGATCTAAGCCAAAACCTTCTGTCATCTTTCAAGAGTTGTGAGCCTTGTATTCACACCTTCCTCAACTTTCTTTGAAAACTCCCAAACTACTATTTGGAAAGATCATTTACTTCTATATTTAATTTTTAGAAACCTTCCCCTCTGCTTATTGAGAAATATCTGTACTTTAACTTTTGATTTTCATTGTAAGTCCCTTAAGCTAGTGGTTAAGACTAGACTTAAGAAGAGTTGTGACTATTTGAGTGTAGATAAGAGCCATTCAGTTATGCCCCCTAGAGCTGGGATTTAGAAGAGTGGTGGGAGCACTACTATATTTCTACTATTAAGAATAGTGGAACCTAAGACACTTAGAGAAGAGCGTTCTTGGAAGAGTGGAGTAGAGTGTTTACTTGAACCACTATAAAAATCCTTATGTCTTATTTATTGATGCATTGTTTGAGTGATTGAATTGATTACTAGAGGGACGTTTGATCTTAAAGGGGTTAAGTAATAATTTTTAAGTACCCAAGTCACCTCTCCCCTCTTGGATTTTTGCCTAATCTATAGGATGAACAAGTTGTATCAAAGGAGACTACATAAACATTTGTAGTGATCCAATGGCAAACCCATCATTCTCTTTATAGACCGAGGGGCAATCGTCTACCTAGCCACCCCTATTTAATGGAACTAACTTCACTTACTAGAAGTTAAGGATGAACCAATTCATTATAGCCAATGACCTAGAGTCTTGGAAGGCTATTAAAGTTGGAATCACTCTTGCCACTACTGAAATAGATGCATGGACTAAAGAGGAAGCCACTTCAGTCTAAAATAATGCAAAGGCTAAGAACACTTTATTTTGTGGACTATCTTCATCTAAGTTTGATAGAGTATCATCTTGCACTACGATAAAAGGTATTTGGGATAAATTAGTATTTATATATAAAGAATCTTCATAGGTCAAAGGAACTAAAAGGAATATGCTGATAGGAGAACTAGAAAATTTTAATATGAAGGATTGGGAAAGCATATCAGAAATGTAAACTCTCTTTTCTAAAGTTACTAACACTTTAAAAGGTTTGGAAAAAGAAGTCACAAATTCTGAACAGGTGTTGAAGATACTGAGGCCACTACCAGAATCCTCAAACCAAAAGATCATAGGATAGAAGGAGCAAAGGATCTAAACACTCTTCTAGTGGATGATCTTATCAGCTCACTGATGTTGTATAAGCTGATCAAAAGTAAAAGAGAAGAGTCAACAAAGTCAAAGAAAAGTACTGCTCTAAAAGTGACCAAGGAGAGCATTAGTGACCCGGCATCACAAGATGATATGTCTATGTTGGTAAAAAATTTCAAAAAGTTTGCAAGAAGCACCAGAAGCAACACCTCAAGGAGACAGCCTAGATAATAGAAGAGAATGATTGAAAGAAAGAAGGATCCGCCAACATGCTATAGATGTGGAGGAATCATACACATGTCTCCTAAGTGTCCTAATGAAGAAAAAGTAAATATGAGTGAGAAAGATGAGAGGAAAGGAAAGAAACACTTCAAGAAGTCTTCAAGAAACCAACCCAGAGAAATGTATGTGAATGATAAACAATCATTAAGAACAAGCTCAAGTGATAAAGGTAATAATGAAGTTGGACACCTCACAAGAATATGCTACATGGCCCATATGGAGAACAAATCAATAGATCAAATCACCATCAAAGAGCAATGCTTAATGGAGCTGGAGACCTAAACTCTTACTACTCTTATAGTTCTGACTTTTCAAGTTCAAATAGCACTTGTGTCAAATGCAAAATGTTTGATGAGTTACAATAATCATACAACTCCCTCTTCAGTGAGTTTGAATCAATTGGCCAGAAACTCCTCAAAAGAAAAGTCACTTTGATGCAACTGTTAAAGTAAATTCTATATTGGTAGAAAGAAATCTATCCCTACAAAAAGAGGTTGAAAATCTGAAGAAGGAGATAGAAATATTTAATAGTATGTTGAGTAAATTCTCTAATCCAGGAGAATCTATGGCCACATTCATGAGAATGACTGGGGAAACTAGCAAAATGGGACTTAGTTGTCAATGATCAGATGATGAAAACTCACAAAAATTTGCTAGAAGGTCCAAGGGAGTGAACCTCATAGAAGAAGGAGAAAATTGTCCAAACATTAAAAGATTCATTAGTTATCCCTAGGTAAAGAAACTAATGGAATATAGTGAATCTAGCAAAGTTCCAAATACTTGTTATTTCTGTAAGAAAATTGGATATAAAGCATATGATTACTATGCTAAAAAGATGCAATCAAAAGGTGCAAAAATAAGATGAAAACCCAAAGATTATGCACAAAACTTCTAGCACACAAAATTTCACTAACACCATTGGACCCAATACTTAGGTACTAACGAGGTAAGAAGAAATTTTTCTTTAACTGCAGGTAAGTCTCAAAGTTACCCCTGACAATACTTGGTTCATGGATAGAGGCTGCTCGAGACATATGACCATTTATAAGAAGTTGTTCAAAAAATTAAAGCTGATAAATGGAGGAACAGTTGCATTCAGGAACAATGATAAAGGCTTCATCAAAGGGATAGGTAAAATTTATGGTTTATTCAATACATGCATAGAGGATGTATTATATGTGGAAGGACTCAAGCACAATTTACTAATTATTAGTCAATTATGTGACAAGGGCCACAAAGTGGTGTTTAAGCCATTTGCGTGTAATGTATTCAATATAGACAATGATCTACTATTCAGCAAAAAAAATGTATGGAAATATCTATCTAGTATAGGTAGATGATATTGTTAGAAAATGCTTAATTGCAATCAAAGATGATCCATGGGTCTGGCATAAAAGGATGGGAAATATCAACATGTCAAACATTAGATCACTATGGAAAAAGCATCTTGTGATTGGTCTACACAAACCAAACTATGAAAAAAATCAAATATGCAAATCCTGTGTAAGGCCCTAGAAATTTCAAAAATGTAAATGTTCACTCTTGTAAAGTTTTAGAAACTTTTACAATGCGGCATACTGTACAATTTAAT
>JAYJMB010007292.1:0-34320 GCA_036873735.1 Pouteria campechiana
GTCTTTGAGTCCTGATTCTCTCCTTCTTTGCCACTTCCCATGCTTGAACACCTAATTGAAAAACACACATCATAAGTGTCAAAAACATAACACAATTGCATAAGAACAATAAATATCTAAGTATAAAAACGTGTCTTATGAGTGAATGAAATCCACTCATCATGTACTAAAGTATCTATCACCCTTTCTCAAGTGTTATGATAGGTGTTCCCATTAAAGTGATTTAATATTTCTCCATGCAAATTCAAATTAATAAACTCATTTAGCTTAAGCATCCAAATGTAATATATGCACACGCAAGGTCATATTCATATAGATTGCACATTTTTAATGGTTGTCTCTTGAATTCATTGCATTATATATTCTTCAATTCAAGATTCTATTCCTAATTCGCCTCTCTCGAGTATAAATCAAGAATCCTAGTTCATGCATATGGTAGCTAAGCATATGCACAGATTAAGCTTAGAAAAGAAGAAATAATGTGGTAGAAGATAATTTAACTCAAAAATCAAACATCAACACAAGCTTCATTGTGATGATCCATTCAATCCTAGGTAACAAAAATTTAGAACATCCTATTTGAATTAAAACTAGCTAAGTAATTGATAAATATCAACATAATCCAACGTTGAGTGTTGATTCAAAAATAAAAGATGAACTAGAAAGAAAATAGAATATTCAAGTTGCAGTGGCTTTCTTCAATGATCTTTTGCTCTAAACTCTTCTCCTCATCCAACTCTTTGTCTATGCTCCACTATGGTCCCCTTGCTTTGTCCCTAGATATCTCATTAAATAACCCAGACAACATGATTATAGTAACACTCCTCCATGAATTGAAAGTCCCTTATGCACAAAAATCCTCTTCTAAAAATAAATCTACCTTTTCCATTTGGAAAGGTTGTTTCCATACAATGTCCAAAAATAGATGTTGTGCAATTGATTTTCAAAAAATCTCTTCCAAATATTGCAACAGCTTCTAAAAATTTGAACAACACATGTAAAGGAAATTGCTTCTAAAAATATCTCAGATAATTATAGGTGTTGATCACTATGGAACCCCATTGCTAAAAAAAATATATTATTGATCATAGTTTGGACAATAATATTTTATGCATGGAAGAACAACTAAATTTATGCACTTCAAACTCCAAGCTTTGATTTCAAGCTTTGTTTCTTGTTAGGCTACTTTGGAGGCATAAAGAATAAGTAGAAATTTAAATTCTTGCTTTGAAGTGTCTGAAGTGAACTTCAGAGTTGCTGAAAAGGTTACTTCAGAGTCACTAAAGTGAACTTCAGAGCTTTTTGATTCTGCTTCGGAACTTTTGATTCTACTTCGAAGCTTTTTTCTTCTACTTCGAAACTTTTTATTCTACTTTAGAGCCTTTTATTTTGCTTCAAAGCTTTTTGATTCTGCTTTGGAGCTTTTTGATTTTGCTTTGGAGCTTTTTGTCTTTCTTTGGAGCTTTTTGATTCTTCTTTGGAGCTTTTTGTTCTAATTTGGAGCTTTTTAATGTTTCAGAGCAATTTTATTAGAATTATCATAACTTTCCCATACGAACTCCAAATTTAGTGATTTTTGTTGTTATGATAGATAATTCCAAGATTTATAACTTTCATGTTAATCATTTCCCCTGATTCTACTTATATTTTGAGTTATAGAAGCTTAAAGTATTGCCTTTTGTGTTGGTGAACTTCGGAGTCACCAAGTTTGCTTCGGAGTTTTCTAGAGAGAATACTACTTATTTTATCATAATTTTCTCTTATGAACTTAGAATTGCACCATTCTTTTTTTATTGAATATATAATTTTAGGGGCTATAATTTTTATGTTGATCACTTTGTCTGAATCATTCATTTTATTTGATTTCTTAGCCTTCAAAATGACACCTTCTGTCAAATAAAGTAGAAAACTAATGTAAAGCTCTATAAATAGTTGCATTATTTTAGCCATAACTTTCTCATATAAATTCAGAATTATATGATTTTTGATGCATTGTAAAGCTATGAACAAAGGATAAAACTCTCATGTTGAATAAATGTCTCAAATATGACTCCATCAGTCCCAAAAAGTATTTTAAAGTAACATCTTTTGTAATCTTCAGTTTCATTTTACAGATCAAAAAACCAAACTCTGTTAAATGCAATATCCATTGAAAAACATTAAAATAAGATCTTAAACAAGTGAATTTAGATATAAAAAATATAATATATTATTAACTTATCAAATAGCATCAAAATTAGCTTTTGACCATCCTCGAGCAAAATAACAATCTGAACTCATGAATTAGTCAGGAAAATCTCTTTCAAACAATTAGTAACATGCCAAACAAATTACACATGTGCACATATCTCAAAAATCACTCAAGATACTTTCCAAGTAATCTCATCAAACCCATGCTTCATCAATCCTTTCATGAAATGAAAATGTGTGCATATAATGTTAATTTCATACTACTTGCATGTTTTTCAGTCAACAATGTGCAAACTAGTGATTTTCATGATCTTCACAAAACACCCCATAAGCTTGCTTTTCATAATCCTTCTCCACTAATATTGAAAACTCTATTCACTAGGATCAATAGGTCTTTGTTAAACTTATAATGAGGCCTTGGTTTTAACTGATAGGAAAGGGGAATAAGTATACACAAAATAAGAGATCATATTTACATTTTACATGACTATTCACCCTCTTAAATTTTTGTTTGGTATTTTATCAGTTTTATGAGCTATATTACAACCATGCCCTAGAATTATTTCTTTTACTTTAATTAGGATGTGATCCTTCCAACTATGGACTATATTTCTATCACATCTCCAAACTTATTTTCTGTTAAGTTCATGAAGATATGATCCCCCCAATTGAAGGATAAATCCTTATTGATTTCTTTCCTTTTGTCCTTTTTCCTCTTCTTTTAGCATTCTTTTCTTTAACTCCCCCAAATTTATATTATTATGTACTCATGTGCCTCTCTGCAACCATGTGTTTAGAATATGTCTTTTAACATGTCAATCATGGTTTTTCAGGCTGAAAAGATTTGAATGATGAGGCTAAAGAAACAAAATTGAATGGTAGTCTTTCACATGCTTTGCATATGCCATTCTTTCATTAAAGCTCAATGGGGATATTAGTGATAATGAATATACTAGGTTAGCTTGAAATATTTAAACTGATCAAAGAATACCTAAATCACTTCCACGTAAACATCTTTTATAGGATTTGGCCTTAAGGAATAATTAAATAAGTTCTAGCATGCTTATGTCAACTAGAATATGTTACTGAATTCACAACATCATCACTAATCCACATACACTTTGCATGATCATAACATAATGTGCTAATTAAGATTTTTATCAGTCTTGAAAAGAAGGACTTATCATAAGAATTAGTGAATCATAAGGTATCACCAATCCTTCTTTTTCAATAATGTGCAATGGTAATAAAAAACTCAACATATGTCACTTGATCATTAAAAGAGAATCCATCCTATTCAATTTTAGCATTGTTGCATAGTTGATCTTGGATTTCTTTAGCTAAGTTATCAAAAGAGATGCTCATAGAGAAAATTTATACCCAATTTTGAAAAAAATTCCAAAACTTAATGTAAATTTGACTGCAAATATGAAATCTTGGTTGTAAATCTTAATGTAACTCCCCAAATATCCCCAAACTTGAATCAAATATTGTCCTCAATGTGAAATAATGAAATAAGTTTAAGTTTAAGGGCTTCCCTAAGTGAAGTGCATTTTAATCCTCTTCTTCTGAAATTTATTACCATTCTTTGCAATTTTCTGACAATTTTCATACTTGACACATAATCTGCAATCTTATGAAACTTCTATGCTCAATCTGAAATCAAGTTCTTACTTCTACAATAGAAACATCAAACCATAACTAAAAAATTTGTCCAAATAGAGAAAACAAAGCAAAAAAAAAAAAAGCTAAATGCGAAGAGAACAAAAAAAGTTTGGATCATCTATTTCTCATGAATTCAACTCTCTCCTCTAAAGTGAACCATTCTCCTTTGCTAGTGGACAAGAGTCGATCAAACTATTGATGGTTGCAATAAAGAATTATCTAAAATCAAGTAAGCAAAATAAAAAATCTAAACAAAAAATAATAACAATAAAGCAAACTAAGGTAGACTAAAAACCATAACAGCAAAGAGATGAGGAAAATGTTTCCTTGGTGTCATAAGCAACTTCAATTGTCCCATATGGCAGTATCCTTGTGATAGTGAAAGGACATGACTATCTGGATCGTAACTTACCAGGAAATAGTCTAAGGTGAGAGTTATAAAGTGGCACTTTTTGACTAATTTCAAACTCTCTTCTTAGAATGTCTTTATCATGCCATCTCTTTGTACGTTCTTTGTATATCTTGGCATTCTCATAAGCCTCATTGCGAAGTTCATCTAACTCATTCAATTGTAACAATCTTTCTTCTCCAACAAGTTGCCTATCAAAATTCAGAAATTTTAGTGCCCAATATGCTCTATATCCTAATTCCATAGGTAAATGATAAGCCTTTCCAAATACTAGCCTAAAAAGAGATCCCAATGGGTGTTTTGAATGCAGTCCGATATGCTCAAAGTGCGCCATCAAGTTTTACTGACCAATCTTTTCTAGAGGCATTCATAGTTTTCTCCAAAATTCTTTTGATTTTCCTATTTGAAACTTCTACTTGTCCACTAGTCTGAGGAAGATAAGGGGTTGCAATCTTATATGTAACTCCATATTTATGGAGAAGTGCATCAAACTGTTTATTACAAAAATGTGTTCCCCAATTACTGATGATTGCTCTAGGAGTGCCAAATCTGGTAAAAATGTTTTTCTTCAAAAATTTGATCACTACCCGATCATCATTTATTGGCATTGCAATAGCTTGCAACCATTTAGACACATATTCTATGGCTACCAGAATGTACTTATGGCCAAAAGAAGAGGGAAACGGTCTCATGAAATCAATACCCCAAACATCAAATAATTCACAAACAAGAATGTTGTTTAAAGGCATCTCATTTCTCCTAGAGATATTTCCCTTTCTCTGGCATCTATCACATGAACGTACATGGGTGTGTGCATCTTTGAAAATTGTTGTCCAATAAAAACCAAATAGCAAAACCTTAGCTCTAGTTTTGGTGGACTAAAATGCCCACTTGCCTCTCTATCATGACAATGTTGTAGAATACTTACCATCTCGCCTTCTAGTACATATCTCCTTATCACTTGGTTTGCACAAATTTTAAATAGAAAAAGGTTCTTCCCAAAGATAATATTTAACATTAAAAAAATTTTTTTGTTGTGGTGACATATCAAGGGGTAAAATATTACATGCCAAATAATTCACAAAATCAACAAACCAAGGTGTTCATGTGGAGTTGACAGGAAATATATGCTCATCAGGGAATTTTTCAAGAATTGGAGTCTCCTCATCTTTTGCAGTTGGAATTCTGGACAAGTGATCTGCAACTAGATTCTCAATTCCCTTCTTATCCTTGATCTCCAAATAATTTTCTTTAACAAGAGAATCCACCTAATCAATCTAGGCTTGCGTCTTTCTTTGCAAGCAAATATTTTAGCGTTGAATGGTTAAAATAAACAATCACTTTTGAACCAATCAAGTAAGAACAAAATTTATCAAAAGAAAAAACTACTGCCAAAAGTTCTTTTTCTGTTGTTGAGTAATTCAATTGAGCTCTTGATAAGGTCCTAATAGCATAGTAAATGGTTTGAAAATTTCTCCCTTTTCATTATCCTAAGACTACTCCCACGGAAATATCACTTGCATCACATTTTAGCTCAAAAGGTAGATCCTACTCTGGTGCTACCATAAATGGTGTTGAAATCAATTTCTCCTTCAAAGTGTTTAAGGCTTGCAAGTAATCATCTGAAAAGTTAAATAGTATATCCTTAATTAAAAGGTTAGAGAGGGGTTTAGCAATATCTGAAAAGTTCTTAATAAACTACCTATAAAATTCTGCATGCCATAGAAATCCTCTGACAAGGTTAACAGATGTGGGTGGAGGCAATTTTTCAATGACCTCCATTTTGGCATGATCAACTTCTATTACTTTTTCTGAAATCTTCTGTCCAAGCACTGTCCCTTCCTGCACCATAAAATGACACTTCTCCCAATTCAGAATAAGGTTAGTCTCCTCACATCTTTACAACACCAAAGCCAAATTATGCGGCCATGAATCAAATGATGAGCCAAAAATAGAAAAATTATCCATGAAAATCTCAATGTATTCCTCAACCATATCATAAAAATGGTCATCATACATCTCTGAAAAGTGGCTGGTGCATTACAAAGATTGAAGGGCATTCTCCTAAAAGCAAAAGTACCATATGGACAAGTGAATGTGGTTTTCTCTTGATCTTCTAGTGCAATGGGAATCTGATTATAGCCTAAGTAACCATCCAGAAAGTAATAGAATTCATGTCTTCCAAGTCTTTCCAACATCTGATCAATAAATGGTAATGGAAAGTGATCTTTTCTAGTGCCATCATTCAATTTCCTGTAATCAATACATACATGCCATCTAGTAACTATTCTAGTTAGAATCAATTCATTGTTATCATTTTCTTGAACAGTCATACCTCCCTTCTTTGGTACAACTTGCACGGGGCTCACCCAAGGACTGTCAGAAATAGGATAAATGATTCCTACATCAAGTAGCTTGATCACTTCTACTTTCACCACTTCTTGCATCTTTGGGTTCAAACACCTCTGATGTTGGATGGTGAGTTTATATTGCTCCTCCATTAAAATTTTATGCATGCACAGTGAAGGGTTGATTCCTTTGATGTCTACAATTTTTCATCCAATTGCACCCGTATGCTTTCTCAATACTCTTGGTAGTTTCTCCTCCATCAAATCTGTCAAAGAAAAAGAAATAATCACTGGCAGAGAAGAAATTTCATCCAAGTAAGCATATTTTAAATGAGAAGGTAAAGGTTTGAGTTCAAGAATAGGAGGTCTTCTATAGATGGCTTAAGCTTTTTGTTGATTTGTCCCAGCTTCTCAGCTCTTGGTGATTGTTGCTTTGAGTAGGGTGGGTTTACCTCCATAAACTTTTCACAATCCTCTACATCCTCTCTCTTAGTTTCTCTGTTGTTTGGTTGAATCAAGCATGCTTCAAGTGGATTTCAACAAAACTTTCCAGAAAAACTTTGTTTACCAACTTGTCAATAGATTTAGCTGTAAAATAAGAATTAACATGCAATGGATATTTCATTGCTTCAAAGACATTGAAGGTGACCTGATCATCTTGAGCTCTAAGAATTAATTTTCCTTATTGAACATCAATAAGAGTCCTTCCTGTTGCCAGGAAGGGTCTGTTCAAGATAAGTAGTACCTCCTTATCTTCTTCAATATCCAAAATTATGAAATCAGCAAGGAAAATGAACTTAACAACCTTTACCAACATGTCTTCCACAATACCCCTTGGATGTTTGATTGATGATCAGTAAGTTGAAGTGATATTGTAGTTGTTTTGACCTCTCCTAATTGTAATTTTCTAAAAGCAGAGAAAGGCATTAAGTTGATACTTACACCCAAATCACACAATGCCTTTTCAAAATATGAATCACCAATAGTGTAAGGGATTGTGTAACTCCCTGGATCTTTCATCTTTTGTGGCAGTTTGTTTTGCAGGATTGCTAAACATTCCTCATTCAATTTTATAGTTTCATAATCTTCTAACTTCTATTTGCCAAGATCTCCTTTAGAAATTTTGCATAGCTGGGCATCTATGCTAAGGGATCTGCAAAAGGAATGTTAATATGCAATTTCTTAAAGACATCCAAAAATTTAGAAAACTGTTTATCCATCTTTTGTTGTTGAAGTCTTTGAGGATACGGGATTGGAGGTACATAAGGGTTGGGATTGTTTGTAAATAGTTTACTCTTTCTTGCCTCTTATGGTTGTTCAGCAGCTTCCTCTTTTCTTTCTTTGGGAGTCTCTTGTTGAACATCTTCTACTCTCACTTGCTTTCCACTTCTTAGGGTCACAGCTTTTACCTTTTCAATTAGATTTTTCTCTGTGTTGCTAGGAAAAGAACCTTGTTGTCTTCCTGATAAAATATTTGCTAGTTGTCCTACTTGCATCTCCAAATTCTTCATTGAGGCCTCTTGATTTTGAAACCTCATGTCTGTGTTATGCATGAATTTTTTTGTGTTGCTCATAAAATTTTGAGTGTTATTTGCAAGTTTGTTGACCATCTCTTCCAAATTAGATTTTCTCTCCTCTGGTTGCTTGAATCCTAGTGGTGGCCTTGCGATATTCTAACTGTTCCATGAGAAATTTGAATGATTTCACCACCTTGGATTATAAGTGTTGCTATATGAATTGTTTTGTGACTTATTGAAATTACTAACAAAGTTAGCATTCTCACTAGATTGTGCAAAAGTATTACCTACCTGACAATTCATTCACTCCTACTAGTCTTCTCATTAGTAGCATCTTAGTAGGCCACTGATAGCTATTAGATGTCATCTCCTCCAATAGTTCGTAAGCTTCTTCTGGCGTTTTATTATTCAATGATCCTCCTGCAGCTGCATCAATAATAGAACAAAAATTTAGACTAGTCCCATAATTAAAAGTTTATACTTGCATCCAAAAGGGTAGTTCATGATGTGGACATCTCCTCAGCAAGTCTTTGAATCTTCCTCATGCCTCATATAGTGATTCATTGTTCATCTATATGAAAGTTGTGATATCATTACGTATCTTAGCAGATTTTGAAGGAGGGAAAAACTTTCCAAGGAATTTCTATGCCATTGTATCCCAAGTTGTAATTGAGCCTGCAGGAAGAGAAAAAAGCCAACTTTTAGCTTTATCCTTAAGAGAAAATGAAAATAATCTCAACTTGATTACATCATTAGAAACTCCACTATATTTAATTGTATCACAAATCTCAAGAAAAGCATCTAAGTAGCTATTTGGATTATCGCTCTGAAGTCCACTGAATTGCACAGATTGTTGAAGCATATGAATAAGAGATGGCTTAATCTCAAAATTATTTGCTTGGACTATTGGTCTTCTTATGCATGATGTTTGTCCCTGAACAGTTGGAGCAGCATAATATCTCAAAAGCCTGCATGGGTTTTCAACGAAAGCCTCTCTAGCTGCACCTGCTTCTTCCATCTTATTAGTCAGAATTGATTGTTCTTTCAATTTCTTCTATAGATACGATTAATTTTTGGATCAAATTCACCTAGATTGCCTTGCTAGCTTTGTACCATGCACTACTTTCTACATGAAAAATAGAAACAAATTCAATCTAGAATTTAAAACAAACTATAATAAAAAATTAACTAAACATATATCAGTACTAAGCAGAAGAAAAGCCAAATTAATACCAATCTTGATTAGTATTGATATTAATGTATAACTCACTGCCTTCCTCGGAAATGGCACCAAAAACTTTTTAGCTCTCTTGCAAGTATACAAAATAACAAGTAATATAGATGAGGTAAGTAGAGTATCATTCCCACAAGGAAGTAAGTTGTTACACACTAAGTACCAAACTTGTATCAAATCAGTAATATTTGATTGAACGGAATTTAGTAGATGATATAAGAACTAAATCTGAATAATCAATAAAGTTGACAAATTGTAAGAGTAAAAGAAGAAATATCAATGGATGGAATATCTATGAATTCAACTTCACCTAGCAAATCTATTTATATTGATGAATTGCATTGAGTAAATCATCATTCCTCTCGTTTTCAATCGAACGCACTATAATATCTACCACCCTTTCTCAAGTGTTATGATAGGTGTGCCTTTAAAACTGATTTATTATGTCTCCATAAAAATCTAAATTAATAAACCCGTTTAGCTTAAGCATCAAAGTATAATATATGTGGTCGCAAGGTCATATTCACAAGGATTGCACATGTACAATGGCTATCTCTTAACTTCATCACATCATATGTTCTTCAATTCACGAGTCTACTTCTAATTCACCTCTCTAGAGTATAAATTAAGAATCTCAGTTCATACACATGGTAGCTAAGCACATACACGTATTAAGCTTAGAAAAGAAGAAACAATGAGAAGAAGATAATTTAACTCAAAAATGAAATATCAACACAAGCTTCATTGCTAGGATCCATTCAATCCTAGATAACAGAAAATTAGAACTTCATATTTGAACTAAAACTAGCTAAGTAATTGATAAACATCATCATAATCCAAGGTTGAGTGTTGATTTAAAAACAAAAGATGAACTAGAAAGAAAATAAAATTATTCAGGTTGCAGTGGCTTTTTCCAATGATCTTTTGCTCTAAACTCTTCTTCTCGTCTAACTCTCTCTTTGTGCCCCACTCTGGTCCCCCTTGCTCTATCCCTAGATATCTCCTTAAATAATCTAGACAGGATGATTATAATAACACTCCTCCATGAATTAAAACTCTCTTACATAGAGAAATCATCTTCTAAAAATAACTCTATCTTCCATTCAGAAAGGTTATTTCCATACAATTTTTAGCAATAGATGTTGCTGAATTGGTTTTCAAAAAATCCCTCACAAATATTGTAACAACTTCTAGAAATTTGGGCAACATATCTAAAGGAAATTGCTTCCAAAAATATCTCAAATAATTACAAATGTTGATCATTATTGAACCCCATTGCTAAAAAAAAATATATCAGTGATCATAGTTTGGTCGGCGACATTTGATGCATAGAAGAACAACTAAATCTGTGCACTTCCAATTCCAAGTTTTGATTTCAAACTTGGTTTCTTGTTAGGCTACTTTGGAGGCATTAAGACCAAGTAGAAATTTGAATTCTTGCTTCAAAGTCTCTAAAGTGAACTTCAGAGTTACTAAAAATGTTGCTTTGGAGTCACTGAAGTGAACTTCGGAGATTTTTGATTCTGCTTTAGTGCTTTTGATTTTGCTTCGGAGCTTTTTGATTCTACTTTGGAGCTTTTTGTTCTACTTTAGAGCTTTTTTATTCTACTTTGGAGCTTTTTGTTTTACTTTGGAGCTTTTTGATTCTGCTTCAGAGTTTTTTGTTCTGCTTCGAAGCTTTTTGATGTTGCTAAATAGTTTTATTAGAATTATCATAACTTTCTCATATGAACTCTAAATTAATGATTTTTTGGGGGTTGATAGATAATTTCAAAAAAACTACAACTTTTATTTCAATCACTTTCCTTGATTCTACTTATATTCTGAGTCATAGAAGCTTAAAGTATTGCCTTTTGTGTTGGTGAACTTCAGAGTCACCAAGTTTGCTTCGAAGTTTTCTAGAGATAGCAGTATTATTTTGATCATAACTTTCTCTTCTGAACATAGAATTTCTCCATTCATTTTGCATTAGATAGATAATTTCAGGGGCTACAACTTTTATGTTGATCACTATGTCTGAATCATCCATTTCCTTTGATTTATGACCCTTTAAAACGATACCTTCTGTCAAATAAAGTAGCATACTAATGTGAAGCTCTACAAATAGTTGTACTATTTTAGCCATAACTTTCTCATATCAATTTAAAATCATATGATTTTTCATGCATTGGAAATCTATGAACAAAGACTAAAACTCTCAAGGTGAACAGATGTTTCAAATATGCCTCCATGATTCTCAGAAATTACTTTAAAGTAACATCTTTTGTAATATTCAATTTCATTTTACAAATCAATAAAATAACTTTGTTAAATGCAATGTCTACTAAAAAATATTAAAAGATCTTAAACATATGAATTTAGATATAAAAAATATGATATATTATGAGCTTATCAAATACCCCAAACTTAGCTTTTGATCATCCTCAAGCAAAATAACAATCTGAACTCATGAATCAGTTAGGAAAATCTCTTTCAAACAATCAGTAACATGCAAAAAAAAATCCACATGTGCACGTATCTCAAAAATCACTCAAGATAATTTTCAAGTAATCTCATGAAACTCATGCTTCATCAATCATTTCATGAAATAAAAATTGTGTATGCAGTGTCAATTTCATACTACATGCATATTTTTAGTCAATAATGTGCAAACTAGTAATTTTCATTATCTTCACAAAACACCCCATAAGCTTGCTTTTCATAATCCTTGCCCACTAATGTTGAAAACTCTATTTACTTGGATCAATAGGTCTTTATTAAGCATTTCATGGGGCCTTGGGTTTAGCTAATAAGAAAGGGGTATATGGATACACAAAGTAAGATGTCATATGTGCATTTTACATGAATATTAACCTTCTTAACTTTTTGTTTGGGGTTTTATCAGTTTTATAAGCTATATTACTACCATGCCCTAAACTTATTTCTTTTACTTTAATTAGGATGTGATACCCCCAACTATGGACTACATTACTATCATATCTCAATACTTACTTTTTGTTGAGTTCATGGTGATCCCCTAATTGACGGATAAATCCTTATTGATTTCTTTCCTTTTGTTTTTTTTCCTCTTCTTTTAGCATTCTTCTCTTTAAATGCCCCAAACTTATCTTCTTATATACTCATATACCTCTCTACAACCATGTCTTTAGAATATGGCACTTAACAGGTCAATCATGGTTTTCTAGGCTAAAAAGGATTGAATGATGAGGCTAAAGAAAGAAAAATTGTATAGTAGTCTTTCACATACTTTGCATATGCCATTCTTTCATTAAATCTCAATGGGGGTACTAGTGACAGTGAATGTACTAGGTTAGCTTGAAATGCTCAAACTAATCAAAGAATGCCTAAATCACTTCCATGTAAACATGTTTTCTAGGATTTCACCTTCAAGAATAATCAAATAAGTTCTAGCATGCTTGTGTCAGCTAGAATATGTTACTGAATTCACAACATCACTACTCTGAAGTCCACTAAATTGAATGGATTTCTGAAGCATATGAATAAGAGATGACTTAATTTCAAAATTAATTGCTTGAACTATTAGTGTTCTTATGCATGATGTTTGTCCCTGAACAGTTGGAGCAGCATAATCTCTCAAAAGCTTGCATGGATTTTCAGCTATAGCCTCTCTAGAGACACCTGCTTCTTCCATCTTATCAGTCAGAATTGATTGTTCTCTAAGTTTTCTTCTGTAGATACGATCAATTTATGGATCAAATTCAACTAGATTGCTTTACTAACGTTGAACCATGCAGTACTTTCTACACAAACAACAGAAACAAATTAAACCTAGAATTTAAAATAAACTATAATTAAGAATCAACTAAACATATATCAGTACTAAGCAAAAGAAAAGCCAAAGTAATACCAATCTTGGTTAGGATTAATATTAATGTATAACTCACTACCTTCCTCGACAACAACACCAAAAACTTGTTATCTCTCATGCAAGTATACACAATCACAAGTAATATAGATGAGGTAAGTTGAGTTCGTTCCCACGAGGAAGTAGGTACTTACTCACTAAGTACTAAACTTATATCAAATCAGTAATATTTGATGGAATAAAATTTAGTAGATGATATAAGAACTAAATCTGAATAATCAATAAATTTGACAAATTGTAAGAGCAAAAGAAGAAATATCAATGGATGCAATATCTAAGAATTCAACTTTACCTAGCAAATCCACTTATATTAATGAATTGCATTGAGTAAATCATCATTCCTCTCATTGGCAATCGGATACACTAAAGTATCTACCACCCTTTCTCAAGTGTTATGATAGGTGTGTCTATTAAAGTGATTTACTATGTCTCCATGCAAGTCTAAATTAATAAACCCATTTAGCTTAAGCATCCAAATATAATATATGCGCTCGCAAGGTCATTTTCACATGGATTGCACATGTACAATGGCTATCTCTTGACTTCATTGCATCATATGTTCTTCAATTCAAGAGTCTACTCCTAATTCACCTATCTTGAGTATAAATTAAGAATCTCAGTTCATACAAATGGTAGCTAAGCACATACATGCATTAAGCTTAGAAAAGAAGAAATAATGAGGAAGAAGATAATTTAACTCAAAAATCAAACATCAACACAAGCTTCATTGCTAGGATCCATTCAATGCTAAATAACAAAAATTTAGAACATCATATTTGAATTAAACCAGCTAAGTATTTGATAAACATCATCATAATCCAAGGTTGAGTGTTGATTCAAAAATAAAAGATGAACTAGAAAGAAAAAAGAATATTCAAGTTGTAGCAGCTTTCTCTAATGATATTTTGCTCTAAATTCTTCTTCTTGTCCAACTCTCTATCTATGCTCCACTCCGGTCCCCCCTTGCTCCATCCCTAGATATTTCCTTGAATAACCTAGACAGCATGATTATAGTAACACTCCTTTATGAATTACAACTCCCTTACTCATAGAAATCCTCTTCTAAAAATAACTCTGTCTTTTCCACCCAAAAAGGTTGTTTCCATACAATTTCCAACAATAGATATTGCGCAATTGATTTTCAAAAAATTGCTTCCAAATATTGCAACAGCTTTTAAAAATTTGAGCAATGTATGTAGAGGAAATTTCTTCCAAAAATATCTTAGATAATTGCAGGTGTTGATCATTATGGAACCTCATTGCTAAAAAAAATATATTGCCGATCATAGTTTGGACAACAATATTTGATGCACGGAAGAACAACTAAATTTATGAACTTACAATACCAAGCTTTGATTTGAAACTTTTTTTCTTATTAGGCTACTTTAGAGGCATGAAGATCAAGTAAAAATTTGAATTCTTGTTTCAGAGTCTCTGAAAAAAACTTTGGAGTTGCTGAAAACATTGCTTCGGAGTCACTAAAGTGAACTTCGAAGGATTTTTATTCTACTTCGGAGCTTTTGATTCTGCATAAGAGATTTTTGATTCTGCTTTGGAGCTTTTTGTACTACTTTAGAGCTTTTTGTTCTACTTTGGAGCTTCTTGATTCTGCTTTGGAGCTTTTTATTCTGCTTCAGAGCTTTTTGATGTTCTAGAGAAGTTTAATAGAATTATAATAACTTTCTCATATCAAATCCAAATTGAGTATTTTTATTGAGTTGGATAGATAATTTTAAGATCTACAACTTTTTTGTTAATTACTTTCCCTAATTCTGCTTGTATTTAGAGTCACAGAAGCTTAAAGTATCGCTTTTGGTGTTGGTGAACTTCGGAATCACCAAGTCTGCTTCAAAGTTTTCTGGAGAGAGTACCATTGTTTTGATCACAACTTTCTCCTATGAACTCAGAATTGCTCCATTATCTTTGAAATGGATATATAATTTCAAGGGCTACAACATTTTTGTTGATCGCTTTGTTTGAATTATCCATCTTCTATGAGTTGTGAGCCTTTAGAGTGACGCCTTCTGTCAAATAAAATAGCCGACTAATGTGAAGCTCTATAAATAGTTGCATTTGTTTTAGCTATAACTTTCTCATATAAATTTAGAATCATATGATTTTTGATGCATTTGAAAGATATGAACAAAGGCTAAAACTTTCATGTTGAATAGATTTTCTAAATATGTCTCCATCAGTACTAGAAATTGCTTTAAAGTAACATGTTTTGTAATCTTCAGCTTTATTTTATAGATCAATAAAACAAACTCTAATAAATTCAATATCCATTGAAAGAAATAAAAGAAGATCTTAAATATGTGAATTTAGATATGAAAAATATAATATATTATGAATTTATCACAACTCAGAAGGCCATTAAAGGCAACTTCAAAAAGCCCAACTTTCTATAAAAATGAAGCAAAGACTCAAGAAGTGTATCAGAGGCAGGATTCAAGCTTCAGAGATATTTCAAAATTTTTTAGAAGCTAAAATATTACCTTTGAGAGCGTTAAAAACCAAGATTAACCTTCAAAGAATCTAAGAGTGTTCAGCTAAGAACAATTCAAATTTTTTCTTCGCTCAAAAGTTCTAAAGCAATGCTTTAGAAACTCTGATAGAAGGTAGATCAAATAGTAACTAATAGTAAGTTAACATGAGAACTTTTGAAAACTTATTTTAGAAATTCTAAAGCCAAACAAACATTTAAAAAGTTACAGCAAAGTCTTTTAAATGTTTGACAAATTGTGAAAAGTTGCAAAGGCTAAAGTCTCTTCCATAACTTATAAAAAGATGATTAAAGCATTAGGAAGTGATATAGAAAAAATGAGAAAATTAAAAACAGAGAAATTTCTAACTCAAGCATTTATAAGAGTATTCAATATCTTCTTCCATTGTTCAACTCCAACTGCTTCAATATTGTCAAAGCATTCAAAGACAGATCTATTTCACTTTCAAGAAGTTTGATTCATTCGTCCTTATTGCATACTTTGTTTATTTATTTAAGTTTTAATATTTTTACAAATCTGTCTAAGTAAGAGACACTAATTTATAAATTTCCTTTTAGTATTTGTTAAAGCAAGTAGGGTGCTTACTATTTATGTATTGAGAAAAGTAAGTAGGAGGACTTGCTGAAAATATACAAGTTGGTTGGTGAGCTTGAAAAACTAATGTGCTTTTGATTAGGTTGATCAATGTATTAGTGGAACTTGAGATTAGTAGAGGAGAATGACTCAAAAAAATGGGGCAGGAACCCAAGCAGGGTTGAACCACTATAAAAATTATGCACATGTGCGGTGAAACTTACTTTCTTTTATTCTAAGCACATTTCTCAATTTATTGGCCAAAATTTTTGAAGGCTCAATTCACACCACCCTCCCCCCACCCCGCTCGAGCCACCATTTAGCAAGACACTAACGCATACAGAATTAGCAGAAGTGGGAAAATTACATTCCATGCCCAAGTAGCAGAGGTGAGAATTTTACAATCCATTACCAAGTGGCGGAATCAGGCTCTCCAAGCCTATAAATATCCCTCTTCTCTCATTTGAAAAGAAAAAGAGATATAGAATTTTTTCTTGACTGGAGCTTTGAGGATTCTTTAAGAGACAGGTGCCTCCCTTAACACCAGTGGCATTTGGCCACTAGAAATTTCTTTTTGGTACCAAAGGGTAATCTGCCATGGCTCCACCATGGTACACACATGAGTCTCACTCATGCAATAGTAATAATGGGTCACACATGGGCAACAGGATGCTGCCGGATTAGGCAATTAAAACATACTTAAACCTATCAAATCACTAATTAAACCCTATAAATGGCAAAGTTGCCCGAAAAACAATCCTATGAATCAGGAAAATGATGACATGTTCCCTACACACTATTTTAAACCAATTAGGAATTGTCATTAGCACTAATTACTATTATTAATGCTAATGATGACTAGGCTTAATTAACTCAAAGTGTAATTAGGCTAATTCATGTAACCTAACTCTATGATCTTTAACAGGCTAAAAAGCAGAGATCGCTCACTTTTGATTTTTCATAAATATTGAAAAATACTACCTATCCAATTACTCGACAGTATAAGTCTAGGACCGAGTCATTAATTCATGACTCACTGAGTTAAACCTTAGCAATATCATTTCAAATGAGCTAAACCCAGTCAATCTAGCCAACTCTTCCTAAGCTTCTCATGGGCAATTTGAGAGAGCTAATTTAGTTTTCCTTGTTCCACTTTTCCTAAGCTTCTCATGAGTAATTGAGAAAGCTGAGCTAAACTTGGTTTAATTGACTCACTCTTCCTAAGCTTCCCATGGGTAATTGAGAGAGCTAAGCTAAACTCAATCATCCTAGTTTTACTTTTCCTAAGATTCTCATGGATAATTGAGAGAGCTAAGCTAAACCTATTCTAACTGGGTCACTCTTCCTAAGCTTCTCATAGGCAATTTGAGAGAGCTAAGGTAAACCTAGGTTACTTATTTTCTTCTTAGTCTCTTTAGGTCTAAATACAAAAAGAGTTCACTTGCTCCTAAGTCCTTCCATGATATGCAAATTGATTCACAAACCTCTTATTTTCTTCTTGGTCTCTTTTAGGTCTAAATACAAAAGTGGTTACCCAATTTTGAGTCCTTCTGGGATATGCAAATTGGGTCAAAAATCACTTATTTTTCTTGGTCTCTTCCGAGTCTAAACAAAAGAGGTTGCTTGGTCTTGATTTCATCCACGATATACTAATTGGATCAAAACACTCATTCTTTAGGTTGTCCTAAATTTTAGTAATCCGGTTTAGAGTCATGCCTCCTCTTCGCCCATTGGCTTGAGGTGATCTACTAAATTCTAAATTATCCCAATATACTCAGCGACCCCAAAGATAGCATACATTTATGTTGAGAGAGAGTGTGTTTTATTTTTGTATCTCTAAATATAATGTACTTTTTTTTAATTAATGGTTTTGTTCCATTGTGGACATGTTATTAGGACTATTCTAGTCTAGGATGTGAATACGTAATTTTTTATGTACAAGTGCAAGTGTAATTAATTGAGGACATCAATAAAATGAAAATTGTTTGACTCCTTCCAAATTGTTTGACTCCTTCCAAATATGATGGATTCTCGAGTATCTTCAAGGTAGAGTAGTGTCATTGTAGTCTAAATTACAAAAGCATGTTGCATTATCTACAGCTAAGGCGGAGTACATTGCCATATTGAAGTAAGCAAAGAAATGTTATAGATGAAAATGTTTGTCACAGAATTGGATATGAAATAGGAGAAGTGTATTTTATACTATGACAATTAGAGTGTTGTTCATCTCATTAAAGATACTATATTCCATTCAAGGTCTGAACATATCCAAATTCAATATCATTGGAAATAGGATGTACTAAAACTAAAGTTGGGATAACTTGAGAAAATCCATATTGATGAGAATGGATCAAATATGATAATAGAGATAGTAATGAACAAGAAGTCGATGACATGCTGAGATATAGTAGGTCTCATGGAGCCCTCCACATAGTTGGAATGGGGATATTTGTTGGGTGGTTAGCCTCCAACTTGAGTGGCCCACTTACGCACTCATGTGTAGCTTATGTGCATAATACAACCAAAAGTACAAGCCCTTGAACATTGTGTGCCTACAACAGTTTTTCAAAAGGGTTTTAGGTTTTGTGTTTTCTTCTCCAAGCAACATTCTAGCAAACTACAGTTAGAGAAAGATTTTGATTATTGTCATTCCTACTTCAAGCCATCAAGCAAGAGATTTATGAGAGACGTTCTTAACCTCTTTTGACTCAATTTTTTCTAGTTTTGGTTGCTGTGATTCATCATTATTATTTTCTTCTTAAGTTTGTTGAAATTAACCTTTATAGTGATGATTAAATTCTCTCATTTTCATTAAGGAAGAACATATTTTGTGATTTCATTACTCTATAGTGAAAGTTTTTTATTGAACTAAGTCTCATGGTTTTTTCATTAAGTTTTCATTTTGAGGGGTTTTCCAAGTAAATATTTTTGCATGTTTGTGGATTTAATTTTTTTAGATGATTGATTTGTATTGATTGAAAATTGTGATTGCCTATTTGATTTATACAAAGAGGCATAATTCACCTCAACAGTTGTGGTAACTGCTAGGGAGTTAAAGATAAATAATTAGGTAGCCCACGATGAGAAGCAGTTGAAGCTTATGATGTACACATAAGTATTGAGGTAGTGAAAGTGGAACAAAAAAAAAAGTAGTTAACAACAGGTTCGAGTTTGTTGTAGTTGAGTTTGTAGTGGACTAGAATTACAGCAGCAATCCTCTAAACTAAGGAGAGGAAGCAAACTTTAGTATTCAGAAAGCAAGAAGATTTAACTAAAGACAAACTTACAACAGCATCCACATTCCGTCTACTGGGGAGACTGTTAGTGCAGTTGTAATTTCCTCGGATGCGTTTCCAACCTTTTGCAACCAGCTGACGCATGGTTCGATGATCTGTTAAATAACAGTGTGGAGATTCCTGAAACCCATTAGAAGGAGAACACGGTTGTTGACTGTCTAAGAAGATCCACCCTCTGTTTTTCTGGGTAAAATGACTTTTAAAAAAGAAAATTAACTTGTTTAACTTGTTTGAAGGTCCAACCGACTGGTTTTAACTGGCCCATTCAGTTTTTCTTATTAAATAATTTTTTTGCGGCAAAACTGGAACAGTTTTTTCCAGTTCATGACAAACTGGCCCGTTTGATCCTATTTTGATAACACTGCTTGGAAGAAGTCTGTCTTCCATGTTGATAACGGCGCATTTGATTGGATCATGCGCCATAAATAAAATTAAATTACAGAAAAATTATAATAATTAAGAATCTGACACAAGTTTTGGTGTTCGAATACCATATGATCGAATGTTTATTCTTTTGAAAACTTTTTGCTCTCATTCCTTCCTTTTTTATAAGCCCATTTAAGCATGAGCGATAACCTGGTCATTTTGCTAGTACGATAAAAAAAAAAAGTAAAATATCACGATTTTTATAAAATGCTAAAATAAGTGTAATTGAAAATAATTTCAAAACTTTTTCCCTTACCAACACGCCCTTGGCTACCATTCGCACAACCAACAAAAGTGAGCAGTTTACGATCGATATTCATAATTTCCTTAGAAGCATCTGTCGTTGGGTGATGGCTACTTAAGCATGTTGATTGGAGCCTTCACCATTTAACAAACAATTTTCCACACGGTCCCCACAAATAGAGGAGCCTTGGAAACCACGCAACACCATCCCCGTTTAAAACTACGTCCTCTTCCTAGCAAGATGTTTGTTCCAGGCATTTTCAATGGTCGATTGCGGACGGCTTTGTTAGGACAGTGACGCCCACTTTCCTTTTATAATCAGCGACATTTATTCGCTGGGCCAGCCAAGATATTGAGTTGGTCCACTGATCGAGTGGGCCAGAAGCGTACGAGGAAGTAGCAAAAAGAAAACCAACAATGGACATTCATCAACTCAACTCAAAACATGCAATACACGAGATATCTGACCAGTCACTGTTTCCAATCTCAATCAGTTCTGAGAGAGAAATGAAGTAAGCAGAAGCATATCGAGGTCAGGCAGATACCATTGCCTGCGGGTTATAAGACGAGTCATAAAGACGTCATAAGGTCGGAGAAATGTTATTGCAAGCATGTATACAATAGCAATGCCTTGAATAAAATAAAATGCAGCGCAACCCGTGTACAACAATCTATATGGAAATTGGACAACAAACCCAATTTCGAACACGAAATGATCAAAAGTTTAACAGACGCCCTTTGGATATTTGAATGTGACACTAAAAATTTAGAGAAGATGCTACGATGAAGGATATGTGCTTCCAAGGACAGCCTGTTTATACTTTTCGGTCGATTGGGAAGCTACACAACATGGAGTCTCGGAAACGAGGATGAAGAAGCCGATGACAACAGGAGTAGCAAAGAAGACGAGCCCCACAGGCACCATCCATAGATGTTCATGCGCTATGTGGTAATTAAGGGCCCACCACACCAAGATCACACTTCCAACTGCGCTTATCAGAAAGAAGAAGAAGAAAACCACCGGCATCCCCTCTCGTTTGGGTTCATCAACGCCCTCAATCGGCATTTTTGAATTCAGAAAGCAAAGAAATGGTTTCCACGGTTGAGAGATTATATTCAGAATCTCTCTGCTGTCCTCCTTTGTCTTTTGCTTAGCTTGTTGTCGTGACTGTGCTGGGGATGCGCAGAAGGGAGCCGCAATTCTCACGAAGTTCATCATAGGCTGGATATGGCGGAGGTTTAATACATGCAGTTGGAAAGGGCAGGGATAATGGGCTGGGCCTTGACCAAATGTGGATCCTAGACCCACTCGTTCCACACTGTTTTTATGCCATTAGAGTGCGCATTGTTAATTTCTTTCCCATGTCACTGCGCTTCAGACAAAATGGGTTACGTTTACACGCAAACGTCTTTTTACTGTTGTTATCATGAAAAGGTCTCATTTGGAAATCCATAAGAATTTATTTGTAAAATTGCGGCATAGGGTAGAGAGAATTTAGTGAAAATCTTAAAAAAGCACAATGACGTGGAATCGCAACTGATTTTTTGACCAAAAAGTCAGAAAAATAATATAAATGCATTAATCGCAAGTTGATATATGAGCAAGTGTCTGATTATATGATTGGAAGGTGTTATATACCAATCACATCCATACAAATCATGGTCTCAAAAAAACTAGCTATAAATTCTTTATAGGAAAATATAAATTTCAATATGCCATATGCAAAAGATTTCTAGATGAAAATGAATGCGGAACAATCATGTCATTTTTTAATAAAATAAACAGAAACTCATCTTGAGGATGTTGGCAAGCATGACCTCAAATGCAAAACCTTGACATAAGCCTCGATGAACTCTCAAAAAGCACTCAAAGAAACCATCTCAAAAAATCTTTATCAACTATTCTTCTCTCTAATTGCTCTTGTTTTTTCTGAAGGGGTGGAAGGCCCCATTTATAGTTGTTTCCAAGTTGGTATTTCTTATAGTCTATAGGAAAACCATGGTCAAATAAGTAGCTTAAAGATAAGATAGAGATAAAGATAAGATTTTTAAAATCATCTTAAATTAATTCTTTCTTAAATTATTTTTCCAATATTTTTTAATAACTCAATAAGAAATGCCTTATTGGTTAAGGTTTGGGTTTGCTAGGGGTAAGATTAAGGTTTTGAACTTAGGTTTCTCTTCTTTTTTTTATTTTACTTGACTAGGTTTTTTATTTTGGATTTTGGTCTTAATCTAGTGGGTTTGGGATAGGACTTCTAAATTGGACTAATGGGTTCTAAATTAGGCTAGACTCAAATGGTTTTCTGAGAATTCAATAAATGTTTGATTTATCAAATTAGAGTGTCAATAATACTCCTCTTTTGACAAGGTTATTTATCAACAAAAGGCTAAAGCTTTGAGACACCACATGATTATCTCATTAGATTTTAACATTGAATCATGATGGATATAATTTGTAAATCATTCAATCAATCAATCCATCATTGACTATCACCCTAATTTCTCTTTGAGCTTTACATTGAACATACACTCATCTAGCTTGATTTTGATAATGAACATTTTTAACCAATCATGTTTTGATGATAAGCAAAGACATAAGTGAAACCTTATGGTACTAATAATTTATTCTCAAGTATTTTTATAAACATTTTCAAACTAGTCTATGAGAATAATCTTCATGATGCTTAAAGGAAGAAACCAAGTAAATATTCAAGAGAACTAAGATATAATTCAAATATATACTAAAGAGAAGAAAATAAAAAATCAGAATCATTAAGGGAACTTTAGAATCGTGAGCTCACAACCTTCGGAGTCAGTTAAGTACTTCAAAATCATGAGTTTACAAGCTTCAGAATTAGTAAAGCACCTCCGAGTTGCAAGTTTAATAACTTCGGAGTCAAGAGTCAAGACAAGCTCTTCGGAGTCGATAAGGCTTTTCAGAGATAGACGTCGAGAATTTTAGAGTTAGCAAGGTAGTCTTCAGATAACATGACTTGTTGGAGTTAGAAAAGAAACATTTTAGAGTTACAGATTAAAGTACTTTGGAGATCAAAAAATTCTTCAGAGTCAACCCTTGATGAATACAACATGAGTCATCACTATTGAGCCACTTCGGAGGTACCACAACTTAACTTCAAAGTATCCATAGATACGGCGACATGTGAATTGTGCAAAAAGCTTTTAACAACTCAATCATCAGGGGATCTGATGCTCCATAATCAGAGACTCCGAAACCATGGAGAAAGCTCAACAGTTAAATACTTGAATGTTCTTTTTCATTAAATGAACCTTAGCTACCATAACAAAGGTAGTTAAATGCTTCAATATAAAAAGATTTAAGAGAGAACAAAGGAAAAAAATCATTTTGAGAAACAAAAGAGCAAAGCATTTACTAAGGCTTTAAAGTTTTTTTTCCACGAGTTTAACTCTATTGTGCCTCACTCTAAGAAGCATTCAAAATCATCTATTCAACTACTTCTAGAGACTAATCTTATTGCTTTATTTTTATATTTATTATTCTTATTACTTCTGAACTTCATACAAAATCAGCCTATTAAAGGCATAAATTTTCATACACAGTCATTTATTTTTGCACATTTCTACAAGCCAAGGACTTGCATTTGAGTATTGTAAGTAAGCAAGAAACCTACTTAGGAGTTGTAAAAGTTAGTAAGTGAGATTAGAAACCAACAAGTATATTTATTTGATCAGAAAAGTGCTGATAAAAGAGAGTGTTAGTGGAACCTGAGTTTAGTAGAGAAGGCTAACTCAGAGAAGTGGAGTAAGAACCCAAGTGAAAGACCTAACCACTATAAAACACCAGTTTAAGTGCTTTATGCTATCAGTCTTTCCTTTATCTTTAGACTATAGTCGTTATCTGGTCAAAAGTTTTAAAGACTCAATTCACTCCCTCTCTTGAGTCACCATCTGAACAGGACCAACAAATGGTATCAGAGTAGCCTTCACTTGTTATTTCTTACAGTTCCATATATATAACTTGTGAAGAGATCCCAATGGCCAGTTATTTTCATAACACTTCTATTGAGGGTCAATCTACTTCCAGTCCTCTACTATTTGATGGTACAAATTATGGATACTAGAAAATAAAAATGAAAAATTTCTTGATTGCCTCAGGCTATCAGCAAAGATGGAATGATTATCCTAAACACTAAAGATAAATACACTATTGAGGACATTCAAGCAATTGAAAAAGATGCCAAGGCAAAGAACTGCCTTCACTACACTCTTTCATCCTCTGAGTTTGACATGGTGTCCTCTTGTGATACAGCAAAGGAAAATTGAGATAAACTAGAGGTTGCACATGAAGGCACAAAATAAGTAAGAGAAACTAAGATAAATCTTCTTATGCAAGAATACGAAGTTTTTTTAAAAGTAAGCTGATGAGCCAATCCCAAACATGTACAGAAGATTTCAAAAGATAACAAATGGCTAAAGAATCTAGGAGAAAAGTTTGCAAAGCCCAAAATGGTGAAGAAAATTTTTAGATCTCTATCAAAGCAATGGATGCCCAAAGTGACGGCAATCCAAAAAGTAAAGAATTTGGACATAATGAGACTTGAAGAGCTCATGGGTTCTCTTATGATTCATGAGGTATTAATGAAGTAGAAAAATATAAAAGAAGCTAAGGGCAAGAAAGTAATTACTCTGAAAGCTAAGTCAAAGAATGGTGAATCCCAAACTGAGGCATCCACAAGTGGAGATGAAGATGAGGAGATGACAATGATTACAAAAAGATTGAAATCCATGTTAAAGAAGAAAAAGTTTGAAAACAATTCAAGGAATAATTTTAGAATGAAGGAAAGAAAGAAAGAAATACCCACATGTTACAATTGTGGGAAACCTGGGCACATAAAATTTTTCTTCCCAGAACCAGACATGAGACAAAATGATTAACAAAAGAAGAGGTATAATTCATACTTTGATAGAAACAATAATAGCAACAACATCAATAACAACAACAGAATAAGGAAAAAATTTCAAAAGAAAAAGAAGGCTTTAGTAGCATGGGAGATGCTACAAAACATAATAAATGAAAATGAAAGTGAAGAGGAAGAATAACATGAAGCTCAAATAAGCCAACTCTCTCTAGACAAAAGTAATCAGGATGAATTCCATACGGGAATCAGATTCATGACAATCCATTGAGAGTGGAAAAATTCTAACTCTAAAACTCCCAATCATGAAGAAATGTTAGAAGAATTATATTTAGATTTCATAATTCTAAAAGAGAAGTACAAAGAAACTAAAAAGAAGCTCAAGAGAATTACAAATGAACGCTCCAAAATGAAGAAAGAAAATTTTACTCTCAAGAGTAACTACAACACAAATAGCATAATTGAGCAAGTCATAGCTGAGAACAATGCTCTGAAAAAGATATTGACTTTCACCTTGCTAAGAATAAAATCCAAGAAAAGAGGTGGACAATAGCAACATAAGAAAAAAATTAATATCTTTATAAGAAAATTTGAGCCCAAACATACGATTTGGGTTCCCAAGAAAGTTGCAAGTATATTAAATGCAACCCAATTTTCTTCAGTCAAAACAGTGATGCCCAAGACACAATGGGTACCAATGTTATTTGTAACTAACCCACCTGAACACATTCCCAAATGGATACCAAAAGTTAAGACTTAACTTTATCTATGTAAGTGTGCTTGGGAGCCACAAAGAGCAGCACATGGTATATTGATAATGGTTACTCAAGGCACATGATATGGAATAGGGAGTTTTCATGGAGTTAAAAAATGAAATCTTGTAAATAGTAACCTTTGGTGATAATGGTAAAGGTAGAGTAGTTGGGATTGGTAAGGTCAGCCAATCATTATTTACTACAATTTTAGATGTGCTTCTAGTAGAAGGATTGAAACATAATCTTCTTAGCGTAAGTCAGTTCTATGACAAAGCTACAAAGTTGTGTTTGAATCTCAATTCTGTTTTGTATTAGATAAGTCTTAATCAGTTATAGCATCTAGTAGAAGACGTAAAAATATATTTTTGATTAGTCTTTCTAATATTCAAGCTAAGTGTCTTGTTGTGAATGATAATGAACCCATGTTATTACACAAAAGGATAAGACATGCCAAAAAGAATTTGATTGAAAGATTATATAATAAGGATCATGTTGTTGCCTTACCAAAACTCGAATTTGATAATCAATTGTGTGATGCTTGCATGAAAGGTAAGTTAGTAAAAGAATCATTTAAGTCAAACAAAAAAGTATACACAACCAAACTACTTCAATTACTACATATAGATCTAGTTAGACCAACAAGAACTAGAAATCTTGGAGGGAAACATTATGCATATGTCATTATGTATGACTATAGTAGATTCACCTAGGTAACTTTTCTAGCATCTAAAGATGAAGCTTCCTCATTTTTTGAAGTATTTACTAAATGTGTATAGAATGAGTAAAGCTCTTACATTATTGTCGTAAGTAGTGATCATGGTGGAGAGTTTGAAAACCATAGATTCACTAACTTTTGTGAAGATAATGGAATTCTTCAACCTTTTCTACATCATGAACATCATAGCAAAATGTAGTAGCCGAAAGGAAGACTAGACCCTTACAAGAGATGGCAAGGATAATGTTGAGTGAATACAGCCTGCCATAGTACTTTTGGGCTTAAGCAATGAACACTTCATGTTATGTTATTTACAGAATATTTGCTAGACCCATACTCAACAAAACTCCATTTGAAATGTACAATGGTAAGAAACCACATATTTTTTATTTCTATACTTTTGGTTGTAAATGCTTTATTCTTAACAATGATAAGAAAATCTTGAAAAATTTTGATAGCAGAATTGATCAAGGAATATTTTTGGGTTATTCCATTGTTAGCAAGGCATTTAGAGTGTACAACCTGAGATTTAACATTGTAGAGAATTGATCCATGTCAAATTTGATGAACATACTAACTCAATCAAAAGAATGAGTGATTTTGATGATGAGACATATAATCTTCCAACAAGTGTGGAGAAGCTAAAGTTACAAGATAAACATAGAAGCTCCACTATCAGAGACAATAATGGATGAAGCTAAACCATCTACAATAGAGGTAAATGAATAAGGTAACAAACATTTTCCCAAAGATTGAAGGTTCATGCATGCTCATCCTAAAGAATAAATAATTAGTGATATATGATAAAGTTTGAACTTGATCATCCTATAACTAAATATGTGGTAATTTTGCCTTCATTTCTCAATCAGAGCCAACTTGCAAAGATTAAGCATTAGAAGATGAAAACTGGAATTTAGCTATGTAAGAAGAATTAGACCAATTTAAAAGAAACAATGTGTGGACTCTTATTCCAAGATCAAACTATCAATCTGTTACGAAAACCAAATGGGGCTTTAGGAATAATTTAGATGAATCAAGAATTATAGTGAGGAATAAGACAAGATTAGTTGCAAAGGGGTATTATTAACAAGAAGATATTAATTTTGAAGAGTTATACACACCTATTGCAAGGACTAAAGCCATTAGAATGCTTCTTGCATTTGAATCATATATGGATTTCAAGATATATCAAATGGATATAAAGAGTGCATTCTTGAATTATTTCATTAATGAATAGAAATATGTAGAACAACCCCCTAAGTTTAAAGACCCCTATAATACAGATCATGTCTTCAAACTCAAGAAAGCCCTCTATTATTTGAGATAGGCTCCTAGAACTTGGCATGAGAGGCTAAGCAAATTTCTGATTGAAAAGGGATTTTTAAGGGGTAAAGTGGATACTACTCTCTTCATTAAGTATGCAAAGAATGACATACTCATAGTTCAAATTTATGTTGATGACATAGTATTTTGTGCAACTAATGAAAACCTTTGCCAATAATTTTCCAAGACAATGGAAGGAGAATTTGAAATGAGCTTGATGGGTAAACTCAACTTCTTCTTAGGACTACAAGTCAAATAAGAGAAAGAAAAAATTTTCATCCACCAAGTCAAGTATACAAAAGAACTTTTAAAGAATTCAACATTGAAGATGGTAAAAGATATGAAACTCTGATGAGTACTTCAATGAAGATAGACAAAGATGAAAGAGGTAAATTTTTATGTCACAAACTCTATAAGAGCATGATAGGATCATTATTATATTTGACTGCTAGTAGACCAGATATAACGTTTAACATCTACATATGTGCTAGATTTCAGTCATATCCCAAAGAGTCACACCTAATTATTGTGAGGAGAATCTTTAGATACCTATTAGACACACCAAACCTCAGTTTGTGGTATCCAAAATGTTCTGATTTCAATTTAGTTAGCTACTTAGATATAGACTTTACTGGATATAAAGTGGACAAAAAGAGCACCTCGGGATCATGTCAGTTTCTAGGGAGGATGATCATGTATGGTTCTCCAAGAAACAGACATCTATTGCATTATCAATTGCTAAAACAAAATATGTGGTAGCAGGTAGTTGTTGTGCATAGATCCTATAAATGAAATAATAATTAAGTGATTTTGGCATTAACTTTGTTGATATACCTACAGGATATGATAACACAAGTGCCATAAATCTGATAAAGAATCCATTTTTGCATTCTAGAACAAAACAAATAGAAATTAGGCATCACTTTATCAAAGATCATGTTCAAAATCATAACATCTATTTAAAATTTGTGCCAACTGAAAATCAACTAGTAGATATCTTTATTAAGCCTCTTTTCAAAGATAGATTTAGTATGTTAACAAGAGAACTATGCGTTTTCGACCCATGTGCCTAATTTATAATTTATAGAATATCCGAGTGATGATTTATATACACACACACACACACACATTCTCTTCATTGTTTGTTTTATCAAAAACTCAAATTAAAAGAAATCTATTAGGTTATATCAAAGCCTCTGAAACACATTTTGGACCTTTGATAACTCACATCATAGCCTCTGATAACCTATGTTACCTTCAAAGTAAATTATTGGAATCTCTAAAGCCAAAAAATCTATCTATCATTTGCTTTGTTGCCTCTAAAGACCACCTCCAAAGACTACATGCATCCTAATCTGAGACTTCAACAACTGAATCCTTTATCTTTTCAGAGAAACCAAGATTCTAATCGATGAATCCGATACCCTCTATCACCCTCGAGGACTTCCAAAAACCTAAAACCCCTTTCCTCGAGCATCCAAGAGCCCTCCTTTAGAGAAAACCTTCTTTCTTTCCGCTTGATTTAAATGTCTAAGTACAAACAATGTTTC
Organism: Pouteria campechiana; assembly: GCA_036873735.1. NCBI lineage: Eukaryota > Viridiplantae > Streptophyta > Magnoliopsida > Ericales > Sapotaceae > Pouteria > Pouteria campechiana. The sequence goes on from JAYJMB010007292.1 coordinate 29,533, forward strand.
CATCATTTTTCATCAATTCTTTCCATCCTAGATAGAAACTCTTATTGTCTCCTAACCCTAACCCTCTTCTGTTGCAATGGCGAGAATAAAAGGAACCATCAAATCCACAGACCAAAAAAGAAAGGAGAGAGAAGACTATTTGGAATAGAAAGCCACTAAAAGAGTTAGACAATAAATCAACACACTTGAGGTAATATTTCTCAATAGTGAGTCTAACTATTCTAGGTACTTGAAAAGATATCATGATAGAAAGATTATAAAAAAAAGGGATTTCAGCTTTAATGCTTTTGGAGACAATAGCATAAAGTTAGAAGTATGTGAATGGCTAAGACACCAAGGATGGGTGAAGTATGTAAGTCACAGAGATCATTTCTATCCAACACTAGTGAAAGCCCTAATCTAAAATCTTAACTATAAAACAAAAAGTCATGGATAGGAGAAGTGGAAATTGAGGTATCCACAAAAAGTTTAAGAAGATATTTTAATCTTCCTACAGTAGAAGTAGAACTTGAATAGCTTACTAGACAAGAATTATTTTCAGATTTGGCAGAAGCAGAAATAGATGAGAAAGAAAACTATCTCCACTCTAGCCACTTGAGTTTGAGTCTCAAATTGGCCTATATGGTTGTAATAAATAATGTGTAACCAAGTATAGGAGATGTGTCAAAGAAACATGGAAGAATCATGTGGGCACTGAAGAACAAAAAGAAAGTGGATCTAGCAAAACTAATGTCAGATCACATTTATTCAGTAAAAAATACCACAAGATTTCCTCTCCCCTATGGGATGACTCTAACTAAGCTGATAAGGACACCAAGAGTTAACCTATCGAAGAAATATAGAGAGCACCCAAATTGATGAGAAGGCCCTAAAGCAAATGGGCTTGAAGAAAACCTCACAAGGCTAGATCAATGGAAAACCAAGAAGAGAAGCTCAATTGAAAAGATCCAGACCAAAAGAAGAAGAAGAAATAGAAGAAGATGAGAAAAGAACAGAAAGACAAGAGACTCTAGAAACAAGACAAGAATCTCTCACAAAGGAAGTTCAAATAGAAGCACAAAGAAGAGAAGAAATTTCAATATAAAATCTAAGACATGTCGAAGAATAAGTGTCAGAAGAAACTTTGAAAGAAGAAAATGAGACAACAACAGCAGCAGCAACAATCACCTCCTTCACACTCATCAGGTCTCCATCTCCAATAAGACCTTCCCATCAACCATACACACTAACCACTCCATCAATTCCCACTACTCAAGCCACTCTACAAAGCCTTGAAAGCATACTTGAACACATTGAAAACCTTCTGTCATCTCTAGCTCTTCAACTTAACAATATCGATCATAAGCTAGAAAACTCCATGTTATCTCTCATCCTAAGAGCTAATAAAATTGATCAAAGACATGACTCTATAACTTCATTAGTAGTGTCACTTAGAGGTCAAGCTTATCATCCACATTCTCCATCTCTAACTCACTTCTCTCCAATCAAAACACACTCACCATTTCTTCCCCTAACATTCTTCACACTCATCCCCTACAATTCCAAAAGTTGTTCAACCTTATGGCGAACCTATTAAAATTATTTTTACCCCTCCTCCAACACAATCTCCATCTGTCCTCCCCAATTTTCCACCCATTGAAAGCTCTCCAAACCAGCCTAAGGATTACCTTACCAATCCTTATAGAGCTATTGTTAAACATGGCAAGTATCCCATCATAGTACCACTTTCTAGATTTTATTTCCTTCTTGCAGCACCAGAAGTTTGGTTGGACTAGACTATTGAAGATTTCATTTTATCATGATAAATAATTCCCACTCAAATTGAAGAGCTTCCTCCACAATGGACGAGAGCTTCACAAAGGAAGAGATCTCCATCTCCTCCTCTACCCCCAAACTAGCTGATGATAATCTTGATACTCTTCTTCATATCTCACACTCATCAAGATGACATACTATGAGTTCAAGAATAGACCAGAAATAAATTCCTCATTCTTCGAATGTTTCTTTCTCAATTTTCATTCTCTCTCCTCAGAATGTGCCTTTCCCAGAACTCATAGATCCTAACACTCTAACTAGAATTTAACTCATTCCTGATCCTCCCTTGACTCCCAAAGGCCATAAAATTCAAATTCTTGATAAAGAGTCAATCACTCAAAGATACTCTGAAAGACTTCTTCACACACTCCCAAAGTTTAGGCAACCTAAACATTCATTTCCATCACCCTCAGGTCCTCATCAGATCATTTTTATAACTGAGGAAGAATCTTCATTCTACTCCCATGCCAATTTGCAAGCTATTACTCATAATTTTCTTCTCCCCTATCCAAAACTGAATGATTCATCACTTCAACACAAAATCTGGGTGAGCTCCCTCACCTGAACCAACTCCACCTCCCTCTCCCAAAACTAAAGCCTTAAGAAAATCCCCTACTATCCCCAAACCAAAACCATTACCCCAATCATCATCTTCTACACCTTCATCCTAGCCATCCTCTTCTAAACCCAAGAGAAAGCCAAGAATTCCACCTCCCAAAGAACACGGAACTGCTCCTCCTTCTCGTATCTCCATGTATTATGAAGAATATATTACCAGGATGAATGCCAACACCGAAGCCATCTTAAAAGGCACTCCCATCTTCTTTCTTGAGTTACTAGATCCAACATTTTAAGAGTGTATTGATTTTATTTGAATCATTGGCTGTGGACCTATAGCTTACACTTATGAACCCCCCTCTACAATTCCAAAAGATTCATTTTTTATTCCACCTCCTCCACCAAAAAGAACCATGAGTACCACTTCTAAACAATCTAAGTCCTCCCCTAAGCAATCACCCTCGCAACCTAATCCTACTCACCCAAGTCCTCTTCCCCCACATAAAGAATTCTTTCCTAGAACATATAAGAGAAATACAAAAAATCAAAGCAATTTTGCTGTATTTGCATTTTTATTTTTTTTTTTGACAAATTTCTCTAATGACGTTCTCTCTTTCATGGTGTGTTCTCCTATAACCTATGCTTTAGTGTAATTCTAATCTTTATGAGAGAATTTTTTTTTGTTGGGTATGTCTTTGTGATAATTTTTATATGTAGCCCATGGAAACTTTATCAATGACACATATCTTTTTTGTATGTCTATCATTTCTCTTTCTTTATCCGCCTTTTTTATTCTGACAAAAAGGGGGAGAAAATTTTGTGAAATATATGAAATGTAGTGCAGCCATTTAGGGAGAGTTGCACTAAGTCAATAGAAATTCATTGTATATCAAACAAGCATTTAACCACTTTAAAATTTTTTAATTCTAATTGTATAATTTTGAAGGGTATATCACTTAATGTTTTATCATCATCAAAAAGGAGGAGAATGCTGAAAATATACTTATCTAGCTTGATTTTGATGATGAACATTCTTAACCAACCATATTTTGATGATGAGCGAAGACATGAGTGAAATCTTAAGGTACTAATAATTTATTCTCAAGTATTTGCAGAAACATTTTCCAACTAATTTATGAGAATAATCCTCATGATGCTTAAAGGAAGAAATTAAGTAAATGCTTAAGATAACTAAGTATATAATTCAAATATATACTTAAGAGAAGAAGAAAAATTCAAAATCATTAAGGGAACTTCTGTGAGCTCACAACCTTTGGGGTCAGTTAAGTACTTCAGAGTTATGAGTTCACAAGCTTCAGAGTCAGTAAAGCACCTTTGAGTTACAAGTTTAATAACTTTGGAGTCAGCAAAGATGCTTTGGATTTAAGACAAGCTCTTTGGAGTTGATAAGGCTTTTCAGAGACAGACGTAGAGAATTTCAAAGTTAACAAGATAGTCTTTAGATAACATGACTCATCAAAATCAGAAAAGAAACATTTTAGAGTCATGGATTAAAGTGCTTTAGAGATAGAGAAATGCTTCGGACTCAACCCTTGATGAATTCGATTTGAGTCACCGCTGTCGTGCCATTTTTAAGGTACCAAAACTTAACTTTAAAGCATCCAAAGATATGATGATATGTGAATTATGTAAAAAAATCTAACAACTCAATCATCAGAGGATCTGATGTTGCAAAATCAAAGACTCCGAAACCATGTAGAAAGCTCAATGGTCAAATATTTAAACATTCTTTTGCATTATATGAACATTAGCTACCATAGCAGAAGTAGTCAGAAACTCTAATATAAAAAGAGTTAAGAGAGAACAAAGAAAAAAAATCATTTTGAGAAATAAAAGAGCAAAGCATTTATTAAGACTTTAAAGCTTTTCTTCCACAAGTTCAACTCCACTGTCCTTCATTCTAAGAAGCATTCAAAGCCATCTATTCAACCATTTTTGGAAACTGAATTTTACTGCTTTATTGTTATATTTATTGTGCTTATTACTTCTGAACTTCATACAAAATCAACCTATTAGAGGTATAAATATTTATACATAGTCATTTATTTTTGCACATTTCTACAAGCCAAGGACTTGTATTTGAGTATTATAAGCAAGCAAAAAACTTGCTTAGGAATTGTAAAAGCTAATTGGTGAGTTTAAAGACCAATAAGTATATTTATTTGATCAAAAGAGTGTAAATGAAAGAGAGTGTTAGTGGAACTTGATTTTAGTAGAGAAGGCTAACTCAGAGATGTGGAGTAGGAACCCAAATGAAAGGCAAAACCACTATAAAAATATCAATCTAAGTGCTTTGTGCTATTACTCTTTCCTTTATCTTTGCACTATAGTCATTATCCAGTTGAAAGTGTTAAAGCCTCACTTTGGGGGGGGGGGCGGGGGGGGGGGGGGGGG
>JAYJMB010007292.1:34330-52865 GCA_036873735.1 Pouteria campechiana
TAAATTCCCCCCCCCCCCCCCCCCCCCTCTTGAGTCACTATCTGAATAGGACCAACACTTTACAGGATTTTGGGCATTGCCAATAAATTTTTGCCAACTAATGAATCAAATTATAATTCCCCACAAGTGCATAAGTGTATAACAGGATAGTAGGCTAAGCAAGGGTCAATCCCATAGAGAATTGCTAAAACTGATTTAACTATATTTAGTTACTTGAACTAAAACTATCCTAAAAATATGTATTGGAAACTAAGCAAAGTGAAATGTAAGGTAAAATAATGGAAAACAGTGATGGAGGGTAATTTAAAAGAGATTCTCAGGTTGGAAGAGTCTAGGAATCTGATTTCACCACTCAATGATATCCTATGTTGTTGAGATGTTGGTATAAATTTATTATCTTGGGTTCATTCTATGAAATTGTGACGCTCTAGAATTTTAAGGTAGGAGAAATTTATAAATAATTATTTTGGGTAAAATGTATATATTTTTCATTAGAATTTGGAGGAAATTATACTTGTAACTTAATGCAAGAATGGGAAAGAAAATTCAAGACATGTGGATTGCATTTAGGCTATAGGGATTCTTGCAAATAGTTCCTAAAATGTGTTGCAAAGGGACTACATGTGCATGGCTTACCATACATTGTTGGAGCACTAAAGCGAAGTATGTTTAAAATGATCCATTAGCTTGCATGCTCAGCCAAATTCATTGCTATTCTCTCCACCACATCTCAGCCCTCTTGAAAATTCCATTTTTGCACCCTTTTCAGCCTAACTTCGTGAGGAAATTGCTTGATAAAAGTCCTATTGCCACTCCTAAGTGAAAATTTACCTATTTGAGTGGAAAAAGGAGAGGAGGGAGCTTGCAATTTTCACCCAAGAAGCTACTTGTTGCAATTAGTGGAAGAAATTGAGTAATTTGGGTGGAAATCAATCAAAGACCATAGTGGTAAGTGGTTTCCCTAATTTTATTTGTGAACCCATGTAGTAGATAGCTTAAGAGGGGAAGGGTGAATTGAGCATATAAAATTTATAGACAAATAAAAATTAATGTGCTATGCAGAAATGATATTGCAATGCATATATGATTTTCATAGTTGTTTACACTATTATGATGTCTACTTTAAGCACAAATTCTATTTTCCTTAGCTATTCTCTTTTCAAGCAAGTTATAGTGTAAGTGTAATGATGTCTATTATAATATCATGCTAAGTAATGAAGAATAAAACAAATAGGCAAACACAAACACAAACAACATAAGTTTATAGTGGTTCGGGAACCCTATCCCTATATCCACTCTTTCGAGAGCACATACTCATTATTTCTTGGGTTCCACTATATCCCATATAATGGAAATACACTAGTACTCCCAGCACTCTTCTAATGTGATGCCTTGCAAACCCAACCTATGCATTTTAACCATGCCATACCGGGGTTGATGCAAAACACTACCATTTCCCTTCTTCTTAAGGGAAATGTTCTCATATCCTCACCATTTCCCTAATTCTAAGGAAAATGTCCTACCAAAAATTTGGTAGAGTATACCTTGTGTTATTGACATTTATATCTAATATAAATATATGAAATTAAATAAAATGTACATTTCTATAATTAAATGACAACAATTATGTCTACACAATTCCACACCCATACTTATATCTTTGCCCAAGATCGGAACAACTGCATGATGGCAAACATTACCCTAGATTAATACAAATTCACATACAATCTCATACTTAAATGATTTACTATGACATGCCATACATTATTTACAATTTTAATACAATTATACAATCTTTGACTTAATATAATTATATTTACATTAAGGGATTCCAATCCCATTTCCTCTTACTATATCCAACCATCCTCAAATCTCGTTCAGCCATCCCAATCCTCAGTTGGGATTCTTTACTTGACCTGTCAACTAAAAACTCAACATAAGAAGGTATGAGTCTGGGCAACTCAGTAAGTAGGTATAGATAAAATAAAATAATAATTAATTATAACAACATGTTCTAACCCAGAATATGTATCAAATATAACATAATTCAAATTTAAACCATTACTATAAACACATCACATTCCCATCTCATCCTGAGATGTACAAACTAAGGCAATCATACCATGAGGTTCATCTGCCTCATTCTATCTATATACATCCTACAAAATTCAAGCATATAATAACATATAGTGCCATTCTAGCACTTCACATTACATCCGAACTAATTTGGCTTATTATACTACAATACACACCATATAGGTGTTTCATATCACCATACATGCCATGCAAGCACCACATATATTTCATGGAATGCTTCCCATTACATCCAATTATACATTTATAGACTATAGAACTGAAACAAGAGTTATGGGATAATCTCTATCCCCCTTTATCCTTATAAACATCACTTTAAACATAATCAGGGAATACTCATTATTCCCTATCAATTCCATCATCCATTTATCACATCATTATACTCAACTTGGGATACTTACTATCCCTTTTAATCAAACATACATATGCTCATATACATACATCACTGGGATATTCTCAATCCCTTTGTATTCAGACATCCATACACAAGAATAAACTTAAAGACATGGGATACTCTCTATCCCTACAATCAGTTAGATACTTTCTATTCCAAACATTTCCATGTCTATATCATAAACCAATTCAACTACGGGATATTCTAAATCCCCAACATTCATGCATTCATCCTATCCAGCAAACACATCATTGCCATCTAAGGGATATTCTCTATCCCCAACATTTATTAATCATAAACAAATACACATTGGTCTTATACCAACATGGGATATCCATAATCCCTCATCCAAAACACACATGCTTGGAGCAAATATGGGATAACCATTATCCCCATCCATACATTTGAATCACAAAAAGGGTTCTACCTACTTACTTTAGGCCTTTAGCTCTAAACCACTTTCCACCCTCTTTACCTTTTCATCCTTCTCAGATCATCTTGTACAGGGCCAATGACAATTATAATACATTATTTATAGCCAATCTCAGACTATAATCATGAAACACATGATAAGCACTAGTTAACTTACGATTTTTTCACAATTATCACAAGAAACCTTCTTGTTTGTCATATTTATCAAATATCTCAAGTGATTAGCATTTCAAAAACATGTAAATAACTCAATTAAGCTTTTAGGCTATTCAATTCATGACTTACATAGCCTATTCACAAAAATCTTCTTTAGACCCTAACTAGGACATAGCCTACAACTTGATTTCATTAGTCCAAATCACCCCATACATGTTCTAAAACATATTAATCATGTCATTAATCATTTATCCTAAGATTAATTCAATAAAATTCACAAAATCCCTAAATTTTACTATTCATCAAAACCCTAGCTTAGTAATTTTCATAATTTCTTATATCAAATCATAATAATTACTTCATTAGATCTGTCCCCCATGAAATTATAAGCACATATGTTAATTTAAGCCATAAAATCTACTTTTCCCTAAAACCCTAAAGTCTGAAATTTGAGATTTGGTTGAGAAATAAAACTTATTGTCACTCACAAGTGTAGCCGTCCTTCCCAAATGAAGGATCAAGCTCCCAAATCCATGTGGCTTCATCCATTTAAGGCAAATTCGACGTTTCTTCCATTTTCTACCTTTTTCCAAGGTTCAAAAGGGTGAAAAATGGGTTTAACTGAAAGATCACAAGTTTTTCTAGCTAGGCAAGATGATTTTTTAGCTAAAACAGCTAGAAATCATGTATAATAGGGGTAGGGCAAAAGGGGAAAAAGAATGGAATGGACCAAAGAAGAAATAGGATGGGATTCTAGCCAAAAATCTGGTTGTCTCACATAAAACAGTGACCCACGCCACGACATCCAATTCCACGCTGCGGCGTGGAAAAATCTACCATACCACCACTTTACCATAACTCAATCCCACGTCTCAGTGTTTAATCCATGCCGTGTCATGGAAAAACCTACTCACAACGCTCAAGTCTTTCAGTTTGACACCGCGACGTCCTTTTTCAGGCCATGGCGTCCACCTTATTGCCCCATTTTCTGCCTATTTTTCTAATTTTTTACACTTTTTCTTTTTCTTATTTATTTCCATTAATTTTTTCCACATAATAATGGAATAAATTTTCACATTTTACACCCTTGAATAATCAGCAATCAAATCAAAATTTCAATTGCATCAACTTGCGATTTATTCTATCATACTTGCATTAATTCCTTTCAAACTAAATTTTATTTATCAATATATAATTATCAAAATTTAATACCACATGTGTTACATCTAGATTTAACTCTAGGGGACATTATCGGTGTTCCCAATACTCTTTTAGATTCCACCTTTAGGGAGGCATAAACATAGTGCTCCTAACACTCTTCTGGTTTTCATGAGCTCACCAGAAAACTCACTAGTTTCAAAGATAACCTATAAACTTATTGGTTTTCTAGAGTTCACCAACAACTTATATAGTGTGGTTTTCTTCAACTCACCACCAACTCACATAGCTAATTAATAGCACTAATTTTGCAAGTTACATTACCTTTTTTACTAGGCTGATTTGTACATAGGTTAAGCACAAATAAAATGATATCTCTTTGAAGCACATTAAATATCAGTACTCTAGATATATGATTAAGGTAGATCTTTTAGGCTTATTTTCTATTAGCGTAATGGGGATTGATTTATTAGGAGGAAGCATACTTTGATTGAGAGATTCTTGCTCGTCTAAGCTCTATTCTTATTTTTCTCTCAGTTTCCTCAACTTTCTTCTTTGACATTGCATTACCTTTATATTGCTTCAGAATTTTTTGTCTATTGTAGGTAGTTGACTTTCTTTGAATGTTGAAGACCATTTAGAATTTTCTTCCATTAAAAAGCTATCTTCTTGATAAACTTGTTGTAGCTAGAAAGCCTACAACACCATCGTTAAAGAAGATGCCTTTTTGGTTTAGGCAATCATTGGATAAAGACTTTTTTGCATGAATGAGTATTTCATCATTTTGGAAAGATGCTCATTAAACTTGAAGGAATGCAACCTCTGAGAGTTGCAGTCTTTGTTAGAGTGCAGACTACTTTCCCTTGAATTTCTTTTCATCTTTAGCTATGCTCGATTTTTCCAGGTTATTTTTTAAAATCTACTTTGAATGAAAACTTGACTAGAGAGTGCAGTCCGTAATGTTTGGTATAAGTATCTTTTACTCATCATGATATTCCATAGAGATTCAGCCATAGTTTGTTTGATCAAGTTCTAAATTATCTCTTATAAGTAATAGATAAATTGGCTCTGTGTATATCCACATAATAGACAACTTCGTCTTTATAAATTTTTCTAGAATTGTTGTAGCAATTTAACTTTATCTTCTAGTTTGTTTTTTATAAGTAATAGATGAATTGTAAAGTCACAGATGAAGTTCTTCTTTTTACTATTCATCAGACAAAATTTTCTCATCAGACTAAGTTTCTTTCACTAAAAGAAGTTTTCTTTCATCAGATGAAGTAGCTTTATCTGCCAGTTTATCTATTGCAAGTAAAAAATGACTCTTATTAATGTGGACAAGGCTTCTTCATTGCAGACGAATTAACTTTGTCCATTGTTTGTCTATAGAGATCTGCAGATGAAGTTGCAAGTCCTAGATGAAGTCTTTCAAATATTTCATCTATTAGTTTGTCTATCATAAGTGATAGATGAAGTTACAAGACACAGACTAATCTTCTTTCCAACAGTTCATTTAATTGTTTGTCTATTAGGAGTAATAGATAAATCATTGAGGCATAGATAAGTCATTTCTTCAGTGGTTTGTCTAATGCTTTATCTTTTGCAAGTGGCAGACAAACTTGCAGGTGAAGACGACAGACAAAATTGTTCATATGTACTGCTATGCCACTTCTACTTCATCTTCTATATCTTCTGCATAGGATTGCAAACAAGTTCCTTGATCTTCTTCAATTCTAGATTGACATTTTATGAAAGAAAAATGCTTGAATAGCTTGACTCCATTTTTAGCTCTTCATTTGTCTGAGTTTAGCATCGCTACATCTTTGCTTTTGCAAACTGAATTTGCCTTTGTGTTGCAAACAAATGTTGGCTATAAGCAGCTTATTTGACTTGCCTATGGAACAATTTGTCTAAGTCAATCTAAGGCAGATGCTATCTGATATTAACTTTATCTGTAGGATATTTATTCGATCACTCATTAAGGCTTGAACGACATAGCTACAGATGTTCTTGATGACTTCTTTTCAAAGTTTTAGTGCCATGCTTTCTAAGCATCATTGTCTTCTTTTGGTGTAGTGGATCTTCCTTACTAATTATTCTTTTTGTATGTTGTCCACTATATTTAAATTTTTTTCTATATATTTATATCTATCTCTGCAATACTTAGAAACACAATTGTCAGTACTACAAACATTCACTCATATGCTGTCTCATCATCAAAACTTGGCTGTTTGCTATATACACTATTTGATTCAACAAACTTTGCATTGAATGGAGTGTTCTACATTTATACAAAGTTAGGGTTTGTAAATGAAAGGAGCTATCCCATTAATTTCATGGGGGAATTAGTAGTATGTTTAAATGTGTTAGTAATTGTGGCATTTAACCATTAAAATACATGGCAGATGAGTGTATATGAACAAGACAACTTTTTAGTCCTGCCCTTGTGTAGTATTTCTGTGAATAAATTGGTTGTAATGAGAATTAATGGAGTTTTGGAGCATGATGGATTAGTTTGCGATGTTATTTTCATAATAATCATTTTATATTATGATCTTCTATGATTGGAAAGTATTTTATGTATTACACCATGGTGGAAATTGATAAGCCAAATGATGCATCATAGGTGTTTGATGAAATGATCTTATGAAAGATAAAAATGTATTTAGGTGGCTTTGCCACAACCTAAATATTCAGTAATTAGGTAATAAGAAAGGTATTATAGATAAGGCATTATATGTGTAATGAGAGTTGGACACAATCTACTAAGGATTTGATGAATTTCCCTTAGTTATGATTTTTGGGTTAAGATCTCTTATTTAAGCAAATGTAAATTTCAATCGGGATATGTTATATATGTAGGTATATTGAACCTTGAATTGGGATCAAGCTGTTGAAATTGCAGCCAAGGAGTATAGAATTCATTTGTATAAGGTAAGGTTTCTTTCATCATATACATGATTATGGAATTGATAGGGATAGAGTATATCTCATGAGTGAGTAAGAGATAGAGTGTATACCATAATTCTACATATGGGCACCATGTTTTGATTTGGCATTTATTTCCTTATATTGTTATTTGGAATGATGAAACTGTGTATTTTTGTGTATTGTTTTGAAAAATATAATTGGCTATATGTTGAATTGAGTTGTTGATAAACTCATAGTTTATCATATTTTAGTACCTAAATTCACATTTTTTAGTTCTCAATAGATTTAGTTTCATTAGTTTTGATTATATAATGCACTTAATGGAGTTAGTTTCTATTTTAGGTGTTCAAATTGTTGAATATGACAAAAGGCGCTACTTTAAGAACATTTTTTGTTAATTTAAGGACATTTATGGAGACTGATTTAAGAAAAGTGTTTAACATACAAGTTTTAGCCCTTGAAGTACCTATCTAATGAATCAATATTGAAATGATTTGGAGACTAAATGTGGAAGTTATATTCAAAACACTACAACTATCTTAGACTTCATATCTACTAAATATGACAAAGGCTTCACTTGTATTCAATTTTTGACAAGTATAAATGTTGATTTGGAAATTGTATTCAATATAAAAGTTGTATCCCTTAAAAGTATCTTTCTAACGCATTAAAAATCAAGTGATTCTAACATGTTATGAGAAATTTATGGCCAAAATATCAAATATTGTTCCTGGTGAATAGTACCTCGAGCACATGAAGTGGACAGCGATTTGAGTGTCCTTGATCCCAATAAATACAAGAGCGAAAAGCTATGTTATTTTTAGCAATTTTGATATTTTATGCAAGGGAACTTTGGGAAACAATATGAACACGTAAAATTACCCTAATTTTGGTTATTTAAAGAGAAGAAAATATAGAAATAAGGAAATTTTTACAAGGAGAGAAGAGAGGAAAGCTTTGGAGCAATGGAGATCATTAGGGAAAGATGCTATAACCTAGATATTTTATTTTATTTCTATCTAGATTATTAATTATTTTTACAACATTCAAACTTGGATTATAATGATGTATATCAATTACTCAGTTGATTTTAATTCAATTATGATGTTCTAAATTTCTTTTATCTAAGGTTATATGGATCCTATCAATGAATCTTATGTTGATGTTTGGGTTTTTATTTAGATTATCTTCTTTCTCATTGTTTTTTCTTTTCTAAGCTTAAAGCGTGAATGTGATTAGCCTCCATATGTATGATTTGAGAGTCCTAATTCTTGCTCGAAAGATATGAATTAGGAATAAACTCTTGAAATTAGGAACATGTGATGCAATGAAGTCTAGAGATAGCCATTATACATCTGCAATCTATGTGAGTATGACCTTGCAAGTGCATATATCATACATGGATGCCTAAGCTTAAAGGTTTTGTTGATTTGGATTTGTATGGAGACATAGTAGATCTGCTCAATAGACGTACCTACCATAGTACTTGAGAAAGGGTGGTAAATACTTTAGTCCATCTGATTGATAATGAGAGGAATGATAATTTACTCAATGTAATTCATCAACATAAGTGGATTTGCTATGTGAAGTTGAATCCCTAGATATTTCATCCATTGATAGTTATTCATTTACTCTTGTGATATGTCAACTTCATTGTTTTGTTTAGATTTAGTTTTCATAAAAATTACTGCAATTCACTCAATCAAATTATACTGATTTAATATAAGATTGGTACTTAGTATGTAACATCATACTTTCTCGTGGGAACGATACTCAACTCACCTAATATATATTACCTGTGATTGTGTACACTTGCACGAGACTAAATAAAATTTTGACGCCATTGTCATGGAAGTCTTGAAGTTATACACTACTGTCAATACTAATCAAGATTAGTATTACTTTGGTTTTTCTTTTATGCATAGTTTCTAGTTTATATGTTTAGTTTTTTTCTTAGGTTTAGTTCATTTTGAATTCTAGATTTAATTTATTTTTGTTATTTTTTTTGTTATAGAGAGTGGTGTATGGTATGAAGTTAGTAAGGTAATCTAGCTATATTTGACCTTGAAATTGATTGTACATTTAGAAGACAACTAAGAGAACAAAGGATTCAGACTAAAAAGATGGAGGAAGTTGGAGTGGATGAAAATCCACGCAGGCCTTTGAGAGATTATACTGCTCCAACTATTCAGGGCAACACATCAAGCATTAGGATACTACAATTCAAGCTAACAATTTTAAGATCAAGCCATCTCTAATTCAGATGCAAAGTAATCGGTGCAATTCAGTGGACTTCCAAGTGATGATCCCAATAATACAATTAAATATAATGAAGTTTTTGATGATGCAATTAGATTGAGGTTATTTCTATTTTCTTTAAGAGATAAGGCTAAAAGTTGGCTTTATTCTGTTCCTGTAATGCTATAGCATAGAAGTTCCTTGGTAAATTCTTTCCTCCTACAAATTCTGCTAAGATGCATAATGATATTACAAAATTTTTATAGATGGATAATGAATCTTTGTATGAAGCATGTGAAAGATTCAAGGAGCTATTAAGGAGTTGCCCACATCATGGACTACCTATATGGATGCAAGCACATACATTTTATAATAAGTCTAGTCCAAATTTTTGTTCTATGAATGATGTAGCTGTAGGAGGATAATTGAATGACAAATGCTAGAAGAAGCTTACAAACTATTGGAGGAGCTAATGTCTAATAATTATCAATGGCCTACTGAGAGGCTATCAATGAGGAGACCAGTCAGAGTGCATGAAATAGATGCTCTTACTACACTCACTGCATAATTTGAAGCACTAAATTGAAAGATAGACAACATGAATGCTTCAGCCATGAAAGTTCAGAGAGTGACATGTGAATTCTGTGGAGGAGGACATGCTAGCATAGAATGTCAGGTAGGTAACACTTTTGCATAGCCTAGTGAAAATGCTAACTTTGTTAAAAATTTTAACAAGCAACAACATAATCCTTACTCCAACACTTACAATCTAGGGTGGTGCAATGATCCAAAATTTTCATAGAGTAATCAAAACGTGATGAGAGCACCATCAGGATTCATGCAACCAACAGAGAAGAGAGCTAATCTAGAAGAAATTGTCACCAAACTGGCCAACAACACTCAAAACTTCATGAACAACACTCAAGACTTCATGAATAGTATAGATATGATGCTACAAAATGTTAGGCCCCTCCTTGGGGCCTATGCATTATAACATTACCCTATAACTTCCCAAAATTTAAGGGAAAGTTCTACAAAAATTCGGCAGTCTACCTAGAAATATTAGAATCTACTCCTAACATATATTTAATCATATAAAACTACAAGTTTTGTAACACACAAATAAGAACATTAACCATAATTTAATCACATCCACAACCATAGCTACCTGCCCAAGATCAGAACCGATCATGATGGCAATCTACCTTCCTAGAATAATACAATTCCAATCACCGTAATAAATTTAAGTTACTATGACATGCCATATATTTGATTATATATCATGTGAAATCTTTTAAACAATCTTATACAAACACAAAAATACACTACAGGATTACGATCCCAATAAATTATACCATAAAAGATTTTTTCAATCTTCCTCATAAATCCCCAACCAATAGTTGGAATCCCTTACCAGACTTGCGAGTTGGAAAAATAAGAATAAGAAGGCATGAGTGTAGACAACTCAGTAACTAGACACGTTAATAAATAATAATCAAATAGAAATGATATGTTCTAGACCAAAACATAATTACCATATAACAATACACTCACTCCATGAATATACATCCATGAGGCTCTAGTCCTCAATATTCCAACAATCAATCCAACATTAACTTGATTCAATCCGACCATGATTATAAACTTAATAAGCCAATCATACTATGAGGACCAAGTTCTCATTATTCCAATTCAATAATCTATACCCTTCAGGCTTATCTGATCACACCCATGCCATTCAAGCACTGTATCACCTCATTCTGTCACATACAAATCATGGAATGATTTCACATTCCATTGCTTTATACATTTTCCCATATATAATAGAATAATTAATCAAGGGATGACCCTTACCCTCATGAATCATCAATTCGTACATTCACATCACTACCATAAATGTTGGAATACTTACTCTATTAATCCACATAATATAAACACAACCATATTAGTCATAGTATTCTACTCAAATAGGAGATATTCTCTATCCCACTCATTTGGACATTCATACACACCAAACAATTATTTCCATAGATAAAAATATGGTATATTCTCCATCCCCAATATTTAAATGTTTATCTCATTAAAGATATGACAATCAACTTAGGGAATATACTCTATCCCCTTCAGTTCATAGATACACAAGCCCTCACACAAAGTTATATTCATGGGATATTTCATGTCACATTACATTCACACAGTTAGATAGTATAAGAATTATAAAGAAACTCATTTAATGCATAATCAAGTAATATTCACTATCCCAAACATTCTAGATTTCATAAAATCAAATAATCATGAATCTTTAATGAAACATGGGATATCCAATATCCCCAATCATGTATACATGCCTGAACATAATCAACAAGTAACTACTATCCCATCCAATAATACAATCGATCAGAAAAGATCCTACTTAGCTCATTAGAATGCTCATACAACTTCTTAAGTTCCATAACTCTACAAGTCCCATAGCTTCTCATCCATGTTCAGTTTACCCTACATATGTCACATGTATCACAATTTTCATCCTCACTATATTCATACAAAAACAATTCATTAAACATATAACATATATTAAAATGTACTAATAGGATTTCATTTTCCATCACACACAACAACTTCTAACCTCCATCACATGTTAATTAATCTCTAGATTTCATTAATCTCCTACAATCATGGTTAATACACAACATACATGTTGTATGTAACATTCTTAACAATTAAACAACTTTAGCATAACTCCATTAAGTCTTTAATTCAACCAATTCAAGGCTCACATAACCCATATAGAAATACCCTCTTTTACCCTAATTAGGTCATCATAAAAAATTTGATTTCTCACTTTCTAAAAGTCGTAAAACACAATAATCAATGAATTATACATTGCACCCGTGATTATTCCACATAATCTATACAATTTGAGAAAAAATATTGTTCACCGATTATTCAAAACCCTAACAAAGCATAAATCATCCTTTTCCCTGTCCATATATCATTTCCAAAATCATGTTAATTAACCCACTGACCATTTTCCCCATGATTTACATGACTATTCATATCAATTTGTCTCATTTCCTCTAAAGACTATTGTTCATGGATTTTCTAAAACCCTATTCATGCATAGAACATAAATTAAATGAGGAGACACCAACTTGCCATGTCATTTACGTATGGCTTCCTTCACAAATCATGATTCCAGCCTCCAATCCTCAAGAATCCATCATGGGTTGCAGAAAAATTAAAGCCCAAAACCCATCTTCATACACATGCTTTGACGTTTATCCACCTAAATCCTCTTTGTTTCTAGCAAAATAGCAAGGATTTATGCATAAACTAGATTAAGGTAAGGATTTGGGGAAATATGGAATGGACAGGGAAGAAACTGGATGGAAAAATGGGTTGAAAAGTTGGTTGACTGACTTTAATTGCCAACTAGTGCCATGGCACTAGAATCATTAGATGCCATCTCTGCTATTATTCTATAGTGGCACTATGGTGTTAGACCCTACTACCCCTATTTTAATGATTTTCTCCCCTTTTTCAACCCTTTTTCATTACTAATTTTTTGTGTATTTATGACATAATTTTTTCCACATATTAAAAACACAAAATGCCAAAACATTATGCCTCAAACAACTAGGAATCAAATCAGATGACCATCCACATATGATTTTAATTGATACAATTTCATATAACTTTTAACTAGTTCATACATACTTGAATCATTTCATTTCAAAACAAATTTCTTCTCATCTTAAATCATTCCCTTTATAGTCATAATAATAATCAAGTACATAGTTAACTAAAATTAACACCCTAGGTGTTACAATCCACCCTCTTTACAAAAAGTTTCAACCTTGAAACTTGAAGTATTACTTTATTCTTGTTATTTACTTAAAGTTACAATTCCATTTATTTGTAGATTTGCATCCTCATGATATACCGTGCAAGTTCTAAAATTGTCAATACAATCTATTTTAAGCAATATAGACATAGACCTTACTCATGACAGACATCACTTCCTAATTACCCAAACATGGAAATCATACATTGATTTCATGCCACACAATCATACACAATTCCAAGGCAAATACAACCATAATCTTAAGGAGGTACACATCCTCCTAATCTAAATTCATATGTCATTTCACTATTAGTTCAAACACATAATTAATTCCTTATATAGCTATCATTTCTAACCACTCCAGGATGCCCACTGGTCTCTCCTTGCAACCCCATCTATGAAGCCGGCCAAACTTACAATAATTCTACCACTGACCTCCATGGTGCTCCGTCCTCAATGCTAGCTTAACCAAATCAAAGACCATGCCATCATAACATTTTGCTACCAAGGCACATCCCCACCACACTTGTTGATGAGTGAATTTCAATCACTTATATTTTGAATTTTCAAGCTTAATTTCATGCAATCTTTGATTAGTTTTATGTGAATCTCACATATTTTTATTGTGTGTTTAGGTGAGTGGAAGAGTGGAGAAAATGAGAGAAATCAAGCTAAGTTGAAGCACCAAAGCAGCAAAGGAAGTTAAGTGCAGAAGAAATGGAGTAGAGTTGAAGAAGTGAAGTGGTAGAATGGGCAACAGGGCAACGCCGCCGGTGCTAGCGGCTGATCAAACCCTAGATTTTGTATTTTTTGTATTGTTGTAGAATTGCTAAGTTTTTAGCTTGTTTTTAGCAATTTTAAAGAGCTTTTTGGAGGGGAGTGCTAGGGTTTTATGGGTGGCTACTTTGAGTAGATTTTGTGGAGAAAAGAAGGGAGATTAAAGAAGATCGAAAGCAATTCAAGAAGGGATTTGTAGTATGATGTTCATCATGAAGGGTGTTTCTTTTATTTTCTTCATAAACTAATTCATTCTTTCTAGAGTAAAGATTTAGCCCTCTTTGATGAACCTTGTTATTTGGATTATTGATTATTTAATGCAAGTCTGTGTTTTTATTCATGGGTTTTATTTTAATTATTTGATTTGTGTGATTGGTTGATCACTGGTTTTATAAATATTATTGATTGTCTATGCATAATTAAGGTGCATACCTAATGCACAATCATGAGCTTCCTTGAATGAGAAAAGTAGAAAGTTAAGGCACACACCTAATGCACAATCACTCAATTCTACTTGGTTCATAGTTTTTGATCATAATGAGTTTTCACCTCAATTATGCTATACTCCATAGGTAATTGGAATGAGTGAAAGTGCTTGATTTAAAACCTACACACCGAATGGTAATAATCATATCATAGAAATAATGAACTTAAGCAAACATTGAATCCAATATCCAAATAGTAAGGGGACTCATTAAGTGATCAAATCTAACCCCTAGACCTTTGCCACTTGCAATCTATCCTAAATTACATGATAGCCATAGATTTTTGATTATCTTCTTAGTTTATAATTCTCATTAGTTTAATCCAAAAGTCATCTTTTTAAAGTTAGTTTTAGTTAGTAACTCAATTTAATTAAATTAGCTAACTATTCTCTGTGGGATCGACCCCTAGTCACGCACACTGTACTACTATACATTTGTGCACTTATGAGGTATGATAATTGAACCATCAAGTTTTTGGTGCCATTGTCAGAAAACGCTTCCAAATTGATTTAATTAATTTAGTTACAAATTTTCTATTTCAGGGTTGTATATGTGTTTAGGATTTTTAGTTGTTTGATTTTCTTTCTTTTTGTTGAGTTGTGATTTCAAGGAAGAAGAATAGATGGGAGAGTGCATGGAAAATATGTATGAGATGGTTGGTGCAAACTCACAATAGATGAGTGTTAGAGGTAAGTCTAGAGGAATGTATGAATTGAATTCTAACACTAAGCTTTCTATGCAGATGCTGAAGCTTGCCAAGTAGATGAAGATGATATGCTCCATGATGATAAACCAGAAACAACCAATTCCCACTAAGGTATATTCTATTTGTGGTATTTCTGGTCATTAATAAAATGCTTGTCCTCCTAAGCAGAGTTTTGCAAAATCTTTAGGATAAGCTGATATAATGAATTCCTACAACCAACCATCCCTTGATGATCCATATCCTGGCTGGAGAAGTCATCCCAATTTTTTATGAAATAATGATCCAAATCAGATTCAATTTGGAATGTGTTTACAATCAAAGAAACCTACTCTTGAAGAAACATTGCAAAGTTTTATCCAAGCAGCCCAAACTCAATTCCAGAATGATGAAATGTTGTTCCAAAATATTAAAGCAAGATTCTAGAATATAGTGGCATCCATGAAGATGATAGAGACTCAGTTGAAGCAAATTGCAGAAGCTGTGCAAAGCCACACACCTGGGAAGTTGTCTAGCCAGCCCAAGCAAGCAAAAGCGATCACAACACTAAGAAGTGGAAAGGTTATTGACAATAAAGTTTGCAAAGAAACTGACCATTCAATTATGTCTACAGTAACTTACAAGGGAAAGACAAAGGTAAAAGAGGATGTGCATTCAAGGAAGGCAGTGTTTCCAATAGTTGACCCACTAGTCAACTACAAAGCACTCCCACCTTATGATCTTCTAGTTCATTTTCTAAGAAGGTTTAAGTAGAGCAAATTTGATAAGTCATTTTCTAACATTTATGATATTCTTTCTAAAGTGAATGTAAACTTGCCTTTGCTTGACATGATCAAAAATATGCCTACTTATGCTAAATTCTTGCAGGAACTAAGTGCAAGGAAGCATAAGTATGAGCCTCATGAGAAAGTGATTATTTCAGAAGCAGTCAGGCACTGTTGTAAACAAATCTTCCCTCGAAACTAAAGGATGTAGTTAGTTTCAATATTTCAATTACTATTGGAGGAACAAATAAGGTAAAAGTAATGCTAGATCTGGGAGCAAGCATAAATTTAATGCCTTGTTCTGTTTCTTCATAGCTTGGTTTGGGAGAATTGAAACCCTCTACAATGTCTCTTTAGCTTGCAGACAGAGTAGTGAAATATCCTAGAGGCATTGTAGAGGATACTCTTGTGCATATAGATAAATTGATTATCCTAGCTGATTTTGTGGCGCTTGACATGGAAAGGCAAATGATTGCAAAGAGAGAAGTACCCATTCTTCTAAGATGCCCATTCATGGCTACAACTAAGACAATCATTGATGTACAAAATGAAAAGTTGATAATCACTGTCTTAGATGAAATAGTGGAATTTTCTTTTTATAATTCCCCTTCATTGCCTTCTGATCCTAGTGGTTGTTTTCAAGTTGATGATTCAGACTCACTTGTTCTATCTACTTTTTTGTAATATGAAGCAAATGATAAATTAGAATTGGTGCTCAATATGGATGGATTAGTGGAAGAGGAAGAAGCAATACAATTGAAGGAAACACTTGACAGTGCAAAGCAAGTGGAAGTTGAGGAAATCTCCCAAGAAAGCTTAAACAAGCGAACCTAGAAGTGGAACATGCAATGGCCATTTTTTTATTGTGAAATAAATGTAATATCCTAAGATTTAAGGTAATGAATAATTTTATTATGAAATAATGGTGCTATTTTTTTATCATGAGAATTCTTTAATGGTGCTATTTTTCTATCATGAGGATTGTTAGAAAATCATGTCAAATTGATACTCAATTGATGTGGACAAAATAAATTAACTTGCTACCAAATTGTTACATGAAACATGAGTTATATATTAGTGAATTTTTGTGCATTGATTAGTGTAAAATTACTATTTAATTTTAGCTGGATCAAGGGTGATTAGCATGATGTTTAAACATGGTGATAAATGATGTAAATTAAGAAATTTAATGTGATTTTTAGAATTTTCAATTTTCTAGAGCAGTTTTAGTATTTGACCATAACTTCTTCGTATGAACTTAGAATGAGTGATTTTTTTATTATTCAGATAATTTAAAGGACTACAACTTTCATGTTGACTATAATTTCTAATTATACTTATATTTTGAGTCATAGGTCCCACAAAGTGATGCCACTTTGATTGGAGATGGTTGTAGTGTTTTGGCTATAACTTTTTCATAAGAAATCAGAATGTAGTAATTTTTCATTCATTCAAAAAATCACAACAAAGGCTACAACTTTTGTGTTTACCACTTTTGATGAATCAAGCCTCATATGTGTCAAATATTTGAGACAAGTAATATTTATTACAATGACATATGTATTTACTTAAAATTGGATTTTTATGGAAATCTTGAATGTTAATTGATGATTAGATTGTTGCCCAATTTAGGTGTGATTAAAAGTACTTATATAGCTGTTGAATGTGATGATTTAATTATACAAAAAAATTATGTGATAGTGGGACATGATTAGAGATGGAGAATTAAGAAGATGGCTGCCCAAAATTTTAATATTAATATCAGACGGAGTTTGGATGTGAATTTGGAGCTTGAGCAAATTAGATGAGGAGACTTGATTAAAATAAAAGTTTTGTTAGTAAGTCTGACCCGCTGATTTTATTACTATCATTTTTATGAATATTGTATATAAATTTTGGAAAGAATGAATGTAAAATCATTATGTATTGAAGAATAAGGTGTTTAATAGTTGAGATTTTAAGTTATATATTTAATATATTTTGCTATCCAATTATGGGCTTAAGTGGGCTTAAATTGATTATCTTATGATGTAAGACTCATCCCATGGCTCAGATTGAGGAAATAGGGTGAACATATGAGTGTGTGGAAGAAAATAAGAAAATAAATTAGTTGAAAAAAATTCACCCATTTGGTAAATGGTGTGTGGGAACCCTAATTGCTCTTCCATAAAACTCACGCCTCCTTCTCCCCTCCTTCTCAATGTTAATAGCCTCCTTACCCCTTCTTCGCAAAGCAAACAACTTTCTTCCTTCCTCCATCTCAACACTAATAAAAAACTATACCCATTATTCAATAATTTCTCCTTCATCTAGTCCAAGTGGGCAGCAAGGGTTCCATCAAGCAATCAATGTATCAAGTGGGCAGCAATATGTTTGGTTTTTCGATGTGAATGGTGAGTTTAAATCTAATTTTTTATTTAATTTTAGCATTGGAAATCATGATTTATAAGAGCTTTATGATGTTGGGGGGGGGGGGAATTAATTAAGGATTTGTGTGAATAGGGTTATATTGAAGATCAAAATCGTAGGTAATATTAGACCCAAGAAAAAGCGTATGAA
>JAYJMB010007293.1:0-10335 GCA_036873735.1 Pouteria campechiana
CAAATGTAATCAATTGAGGAAAATTAATAATAGTGGAAAATCCTTTGGTATTTTCCAAAGACGACCAATTCCGGTCACGTCATTCCATTTGCATTTATTTCTTCCTCATTTTCTTGTCCCCGATAAACAACTATAATCCTTCTATTCTTATTGCTTTGTGTACTTGTGTGCTTCCACTATTATTTATTTTCTGCACTTGCACATCCCATCTATTTTTCCCCTCTCACTTAGATTCTTCTTTAGCCATACAACCTACATTTTGGGCATAACAAGTGGTATCAGAGTATGGCACTAAAATTGAAATTCAACATTTTAATCTTTGCCTTAGTGTGATCCCGTATGGAAAATAATTTTAGTGGAATCATAGAGGGTTAATCGACCTTTAGATCTTCATATTTTAATGGGGAGCCATAATAAGTGTAATAGTAGCTCCTCAACCATGTATGAACACAGAAACATCACTTTGCTTAAGGAAGCTAGTTAGGTGAAGGTATTGTATTTTTTATTCGTAAAACTTTGTATTATATTTCATTTTATTTTAGCCTTCACACTTTACTTCTCATAAGAAAACCATCTTGCATATGGGTATGCAAAATAAGCCTTAAAGTTAATCATCTACTGTTTGGACCAAAATGAAAAATTATCAGCTAGATGAATTTTGGTTTGAATATGAGAAATAAAACTATTTGATTATGCATGATAGAGGGAGAATTGTATATTGAAGTTTATAATCATCCATTGTAGGGGGAGAAATAGTTCATTCCCTCATACCTGTGATTAATGTGAATCCCTCACCCCCTAGACCATTTTGATTATAACAAAAAGGGGAGAATGTTATGATTTGTTGTATTTGAGGGAAAATGATTGCTAAGAAGGAGAAACTGAACTTTTTAAAAAAAAATGTAAGACGTGGACCAATCTTAGTATAATAAGTCAAATTGAAACAAACTTTCATAGGCTTATTGAATATTATAGATAAGGAGAGTTTACTTAATTCATTAGCACTGCTTTATTATCAAAGCAAGTCATCAAGTTTTGTCTTCATCAAAAAGGGGGAGAATGTTGAACTTAGGTGTTTATTGTTGATAATTAACAAAAATTGTTTATGACTTATATATTAATATAGTGACATTTTTACTAAGATTTTGAAATTTAGAGGAAGCTTCAGAGGAAGCAAGAAGGCTTCAAAGGAAGAAAGAAAGTTCAGAAGACATGTTTTGAACTTTAGGGGGATGGCTTGTAACATCTCAAGATTTGGGGTAAGGAAAAAGATTTGTAAACATCTATTTTGGGAATTATGAGATGAGTAGGGGTAAGGAAAAGTTGTTTTGAAATAATTCAAGTGGGATCATAATTATGAGTTTCAATGTAATTAGCGAAATTGTGATAAATTTTTTTATTGAAGTTAATGTATATAAGTGATGGTGTAGTGTGACACCTAGGATTCAAGGTAATTAAGTTTTCTTTTAATAATAAATTAGGGCAGTAATTATTTATATATTTTAGTTTATTTGAATGGAGGATTGGATGAGAATAAAATTGTTAAATTAGGGTGCAACTTGCAAGGATTAGGGGTGCAACTTGCATGGATTAGAGGTGCATGTGCATGGAAGGGTTAGTGCACTGCTAGAGCACCCAACCAAACCCTAACCTAAAATACTCCACTAATCCCATGCCCCTTGTTTCTCTCCCATTCATGCCCAAAGAGAGAGGCCCCCATTCCAACCCCTTTCACGCCCCATCTTGCCACCATTTAAGATAGAAAATTTTCATTTTTAACGTGAAATCAACCCCACATCAAGAATCCATAAATCCCACCCTCTTTGGATGTGCATAAGGAGGAATAAGCTATTGTTTTGCTGTTGCAACTCATGGGGGTTGAAGATCCAAGGAGGAAAACATGATTTAGAGTGGTAATCAATGAATAGAAATAGGTTATACATTTTTCCCAAATTCTATTTCCAAGTTTCTACTTTAGGGCAGCAAAATGCAATTAGTGGGTGTGAATGTGATGCCCCAGAATTTTAACGTAAGGGAATTTTTGAAAGTAATTGTTTGGATGCATGATGCATATTAATTTATGGAAAATTGAATGAAATTATATATAACGTAATGTAAATATAAGAGTGGTGATCAGGGACATACAAATTGTATTCAGGTTGCATGACTTGTTGTAAAAAGATTTCTAAAAAGTGTTCTAAGGAGTTGCAAGCATATGTTTCAACATGCACTGCTGGAGTACCATAGTTGGAGTTGGTTTAAATGCTCCACCAACCCCATCTCTAGCTCATTTTTGTCCCTTCCCTTGCTCCCACGCCCCAAGCATCTCTGCAACTCATTTTCTCCCCAAGTTCCACAAGATTTTGTGGGGAAATCACTATAAACATGTGCTACTACTATCGCGAGTAGTAAGTGAGCTGAAATTCATCTATTTGAGGGGGAACAGAAGAAAGGAAATTTTTGAAAAGTTCACCAAAGGAGCCTTTTGAAGTAATTGGGGGAAAAGATTGAGGATTTGAAGTGAATTCATATAAGCATTTCTCCTAAGTAAATAAATGATTTTGTTGTTATTGGGGTATGTTTTGCAATCCTAGGAGATGTTAGGGTTTGAAATTTTAGGAATTGTTTAGGTATTCCTATGTGAAACTAATTAGAAGGTTTGATTATCATGTTAATGATGAAAATTAACTGAAAGAAACCTATGTAGATGATTGTCCATGGGTTGGACAACCGTGTGTTAATTCTTGTGCAGTACGTGTTGTAAGCTTATTAGGTTAGAAAGAGAATCTATAAATTTTAAGACATGTTAGCTTAGTTGTAAGATCAATTTCAACGTTAATCATGTAGAACTATGATAAATTGATGTTGAAAGTGAATTCCAGCTACTGCACTTTACTAAAAAGTAGGGAATCGAATGATGCCCATTACATATTTGATAAAATGACCCTATGGAAAGTGAAGTATAATTGGGTAGTTTTACTGCAATCTAAATTGATCTTACTTAAGCCATTAGCTGAGTGATATAATCTACGTAAATGGGGAATTAGGATTAAGATATATCCAATGAGCAATTGATGAACTGTAATTAGTCATGAGATTGAGTAGGTGGATCTCAATTACACTGTATGTAATTATGTAGGGTTCAATACACCTTAGAGTAGAATTGAATTGTGGAGTTGGAGAACAAAGAGTATGATTGACTCCATAAAGGTAAGTAGGTTTCTTGCATGATGCATATGAATTTGGAATGGGTGGGGATAGTGCTTATCCCATGGTTTTCATTCCGGGCACTGTATTTGAATGTTTTTTATTATATTGTGTTTTGGTTTGAAATATTGAAAAAATGTTTTTCTATGTGTTGGTTTGGAAGTTGAATTCTGATATATGGATTAACTGATTCATGAGGAAATTATAGATTTCCATATGTTATCGTGGAAATTGGCTTTTCTGCTATCAATGTTCAGTTGATTTATTTGACTATTTCACTTCAAGGTAACTCCAAGTGTTGTTTGAAAACTTGATATAAAATGATAAGCTAAAGCATTTTCCTTAGACTTGAAGTGGAAATGTGGATGTATGTTCCATTGGTGGTTTGTTTATTTGGAAAGTAGAGTGTATTTTGTTATATGTGTTATAATAGTTTGTTTGAATGTGAATTTCATGCATGTCCTCATGACTTCTAAGAGGCATGATTAAATGCATTTCCTCATGACTTGTAAGAGGCATGATTAAGTCATGTGATATATGATAGTATTTTGATGATAAAATACTAAATGAAACCAAGGAAAGGTGTGTATGTGACTTAGAAAATCCATATGAATAGTTAAAAGAAAGCCTAATTGAATGGGGCCAATTATAGAAAAAATTTGCAGCAGGTTTTAGAGCCGTGACTCCAAAAAGTGGAGTCTCAACACCACTTCATAAGACCAAGCAATGGGTGGTTAGCACATTTTGGCACCGTGGTGCAAAAATGTGGAGCCACGACACCAGTGCAAGATGATGCATGCTATGATATTTCGCATCGAACCCTCGTGATGTAATAACTATTGGGGAGAACCTTCAAGGAGATTGAAAGTAAGGTTTCTTGGAGGCTTTAGAGGGAGAAAAAGAGGGTGTAGTAAATGACAAATCATATGTTAATGTAACAGTGCCCAACTAGCACGAATATGACTTTAATATACATACATTTATGGTGGCTATGTTATATGAGATACTCATACATCTGTGGTGGCTGTATTTATATTAAATGCCCATGGTGGCTATTTATTATTGATTATTACATGACACTGATAAAATATGACATGGAATGCCTGAGCAGCCAAAACTTAAAATGATATGGCTATGCTTGGGTGGCGTAGGCATAATATGATATGGTCGTGCTTGGGTGGCGTAGGCATAATATGATATGGTCGTGCTTGGTTGGCATAGACATGATATGATAACGATGATGGTTGTACCTAGATGGCTCAAATATGATACGACTCTGACGGTGCCTAGATGCCTAAATGGCATGAACATGATGTGGTCATGATAATGCATTAAGGGTAGGAATACGATATGAATATGAGATGCCTTGGCTAATGGCAAAGATATAAATGAATATGGTATAACACCCATGGGGTGTGGATATATCTTTGACAAAGACATGATATAACACCCACGGGTTGTAGATAAATACTTTAATGGCCTGGATGCCTTGATGGCATGGATATAATGTGATACCTGGGAAAGACATGGTTTGTAAAATTGGGTAGTGATTCCTTGTAACCATTTATGCCTTGTAACCACTAGATCTGATTCCCTCGATAGATTTATATGGTGAACCTAAAATCCCTGTGTTGCAATGAAGGTAGGTTATGATAGAAAGCAACAATATTGTTGTCATGGATCCGGCAACATTCATAGCCGTTACAGGAATAAACCAATCACACGTTGAAGAGGGAAACAGGTGGTACTCTAGTTGGCATATGTTATGAAACAAAATTAGTATGTATGGATAATGAGGCTTGTCATAGTCATGGTATGAGAATGATAAAAGTATGTGAATGAGAATGCTAGTATGATGGATATATATGAATGCAATTGTCAAGATGATGAATATGCGTGCATGTAAATGCCAGAATAAGAAGCCTACCTTTGGTAATAATTAAATAAATATATATATGCACATAGATGAATATTGATTATGGGAATGGGCATGTACATCCTGATTGGAGGGATGGGAGGCTGCATATGAGCCTGATGATTATGGGCATGGGCATGAACATCCCGGTTGGAGGGATGGGAGGCTTCATATGAGCCTGAATCATACAAACATGAGCCTCATGAGCATATAGATAGTGTTGCATTGTCATGATTTGTAGCATATTATAGAGTTGCATGTGTATTGGATTGATTATGGGTTATTAATGATTTATTTGCCATTATTTTCTACTTTACCTACTTACTAAGTTCGCCTGAACTTATCCCATTTTATTCATGTTTTTAGTTGGTAGGTCAGAAGAGAAGCCCAACATGATGTTGGGGCTCATGATCAGGTTAGAATTTGATCCTTGTGATCAAGTGATAGTTTTAGATTATAAATTTCTTTTTTTTATAATTGGTGTAATGTATATAAATTGTAAATTTAAAAGATTCAAGCTTTGTGTATATAAGGCATTTATAAGAAGTTGAACTAGCATGTCATAATAGTGGACTATATATGTATATTATGGCCATCACAATGCGACTTACGATTTTGGGAATTGTGTGGGTGTTATGTGCAATGATGTTCATGGATTATGAGGTTTCCTTTGGATTATAATTAGGTAATGCCCTAAAAATAGGGCATTACAGATTTGGGGGGGAAATTTCTTATATAATTGGGGATTTTCATGATAAAATGATTAATTATAGATTGTAGCATATTTGATGGATATTTGGGCATGAAAAACCCCCACTTGTTACTGTCCACAAAGTGGACAACAACCATATGGGACATGGTGATGGGTCTAGGCATGATCTGAGTCTTGGGTGTGTGTTAGATGAATTTGGAGCTTAATTGATTATATTGTGATGTTAATATAGTGTCAATTATGTTAAATCATGAGTGTATATTGTTAGAAACAATTTAGAAGGGAAAGGTAGCCTATGTGATTGATTTGGGGTTTAATTAATTGGGTTATGTTGTTATTATAATGTTCAATATGTTAGAAACAGATTGTATGATGTGAGAATTGCATAAAATAGATTGTGTATCGCTGAAATTTACAAACTAATTCATGTATATTGAATGTTTAATGAAATGTCTCAATGGGGAAAAAGGTGAATATGAGGGATTAGATTAAGACCATTAATTAGCTACTAAATCATTAGTAAAACATGGTTTCAGAGGTTCAAAATGCATGATTAAAAATAGGATGAAAAATGGGTAGCAATAGTAACATATTAGAGTGAAAACTTCACTTGAATTGCATCTAGAAAACAATCCCAAAAATGGGTAGCAACATGTGCAGTTTGTGACAGCTAGAAATGGTGTTAATTTGACTTGAATTCTTGAATGAATTGTAAGAGTAATCATCTAGGTTAATGCCCTTGAAATTGTGATGAATTATATCATGAAATGATGATTTACAATCCACCATTTGGTAGGTTAGAAAAGGGACTACAAGTTGAATTTTTGTAACCTTCATAAGTCAAGTTAATAATGATGCAATGGGGCTATTTTTGTGTTTACAAGTTTACCCAATCATGCAATGACTGATAAGATGTTGAAAATGATAATTAAACCCTAAATACACAAAGGGAATGGATGGGTTAATTTCACTAAGTAACTTACACAGTTGAGTTAAATCTCCCATTAGGATGTTTATGAATGTTCAATGTGATGTATGTATTGTATGTAGGATCTATTGGACCTTGATTTGGGAGATAGGTGTTGAATTGAAGATTGTGGATTTGTTCTCATTTGAGGTAAGTATATGCTACATGAGGATAGTGAGTATCCCATGAATTTGCATACAAGCATGTTCAAATTGATAGGGATAGTGTGTATCCCATGATCCCTCATGTATTACAGATGTATGAAATAATACACATGGGTGAATGTGTAGATTGATGAAATAGAAAGTATTTCATGCTTTTGTATACAATAATGTTTATTATTATATGTGACTTTGTGGATGAGGGGATAGTGAGTATCCCCTGATTTTGATTAGAACGACAGTCATAATATTATGTGAATGTGTGAAATGGAAGGGAATAAGGAATATCCCATGATTGTATTGATGTGCATTATATTATGTGAATGTGTGGATTAACAGGGATAAAGAATATCCCATGATTGTGTTGACATGCATTATGTTATCTAATTAATGCATATCCCAAGATTATGCATAACATGTTGCTTACTACATTATATGAATGTGTTGCCTGATAGAATGGTGAGCATTCTATGATTTGGTATATGGGTATGATTTTTATGTGTTTATGTTTAAATTTGGATTTGACCATATGTATATGCAATATGTAATTGTGTAATTGTGATATGTATTGTGAGATAGGTATGATATGAATGTGGTATGAATATGCTGTGACACGAGTGAGTATGCCTAGATGGTATGGCATAGTGTGGATGCCTAGGTGGCATGAACGTGATAAAGACATATGAATAGTGTGAATATGCTCTGAAAGATGATGATTATGCCTGGGTAGCATAGATGAGACTAATAAACACCCGTGGGGTGCCGCTATGCCTAGGTGGCATAGATGAGACTAATAGACACCCATGGGGTGCTGCTATGCCTGGGTGGCATAAATGAGACTAATAGACACCCATGGGATGCCGCTATGCCTTGGTGGCATAGATGAATATGATGGACACCTATGGGGTGCCTATAACTCCCTGCAGCCCCACCCTATATGTTTTCACCTCGCACTACCGGAGCTGATATAGGATGCTAATATTTTCCTATCAATTCCTTATTTTTATGCAATTTTTGCCAAAATCTAGCAGAA
Source organism: Pouteria campechiana (assembly GCA_036873735.1). NCBI lineage: Eukaryota > Viridiplantae > Streptophyta > Magnoliopsida > Ericales > Sapotaceae > Pouteria > Pouteria campechiana. The sequence goes on from JAYJMB010007293.1 coordinate 7,996, forward strand.
TCTAACCTAAATTATGAGGTTTGAAACCTGTGCATGCATTTATTATGATAAATGATAATTTAAATGATTATACATTAAATCATAATTATAAAGCACTATCATAAACCACCATTCATACCCATTCACCCCAGCTACGTGCCCAATATCGGAACCGATCATGATGGCAATCACATAGATCCAATTAAACTAACTTAACCATACACTATGACATGCCATACGCTCAATTATACATCACTTAGAATGAAATACAATTACACAATTATATAACTGGATTCCATTCTCGACATTCTACCATACCATTAATAAAATGTATTTAACATTGTTTACACACCTAAGCCGCATATGGACTTTATTACTTGACTTGTCAACTAAAAATAAATAAAAAAAAGAAGGGGGTGAGTCTAAACAGACTCAGTAAGTAGACTACATAACATCAGTAATCCACCCAAAATAACTTATTCCAAACCATCATGTGAATGGGAACCATAAGGCATCCCAAAAGCCAATCCAAAAATAATTACATGTTCATAATCCATACAATATATCTATGTCATCCAGACATAACCACATCATATTTAACTCTAAACTTCAACATGATATATCACATTGACATTGTATAGCAATGAATACATAATCAAATTTACATCCATGGAATACCTAAGAACCCATCATGTACACTTCCATTGTAACGCCCCTCTTTCCGAGGCGTTACTCAGGCAAGAACAAGAGGACTCTCGACTAGAATCTCCCCTGAACTCACGCACTTACACATGTATAAACATTCACAAATACCCACATCTGCCCAGAATTATAGTCGCACTATAAAGGTAAAGTGTAGAGAAGTCATCCTTACATCTAACAAATCAATGACATGCAACTTAACACTCCACACACTTAAATTTACATTATTTACACCATTACAATATTAAATAAATCTTTATATACATTCTAAATATTTCAAAAAGATAGAAACTCTAATTTTCATGGTTTTTCCCTCTCTTGAGTTCCAACCCCTTGTTGGGCTCCGTCTTCTAGCCCATCAACTAAAACATAATAAAATACAACGAGTTTGAGTAACTCAGCAAGCAGGCATAAATCAAATCAATAATTAAATCATAGAATGTAATAAGATTCATATGCTCAAAAACCAACTATATTGAACTATACCATCATGGATTAAATACGATTAATAACAAAATTCCTCCTTAAAAATCCATTATGATGTCTACTATATCTGATTGTATCTATTCACAATGAAACCCACTTTCTTTTTAATGCAATCTTTTCATTTATAGTCATTCAAGGTAATTTGCCTAGAAACAACCAACACCATATTCGGGAGGTCATCAATCAAACCAAATGCACAATATCATACTCAAATAGACTCATCTTTTTTACAACTTCAGTATACTCGAGTTTTTCCCACTAACCTGGCTACGAGTGTTATGAGACTTAAAATATCCCATCCTCACTGCAACTCAAAAGTCATAGGTTTCCCATTTACACCTACTAAGTAGTCAGAGGTGTCTCAAAACAATAGGTTGATCAGACCACTTTACCAAACGAGGTGATATCCATAAGATAGTCCTAACAAGGGCCGAATCCCAATAATCAAATGACCATCCCGATAAGTGTCCAAACCCAATGTACCATAATTCAAGCATGGGAAAATGTGAATTTCATACTTAGATTATAATAATTTTAGTCAATTATCAAACCCAACACTATAACTCTTATAACATTCAGACTTTATCACATCATCATATTTATCTAAACAAATCTTCAATTCACAACCAAGTGTCTAAACTTAATTGCATACATAGTTAAAACATCACTTCCAAATACATACATTTTATTAATTATTTTTGTAGGCAAAGGATAACAAATGAATAAATAAATGAGACAATTAGGGCCAAATAAGAAAAGATGTGAGGACTTGGACAAAGAGAAGGCAAAAAGGCAAAAAAAGGAAGTCAATGTCATGACACAGAGGGACCATGTCACGACATTAAAGTGGCAGCAGACTCAATTTCGTGACACAAAAACCTTATGTCGTGACACTAAAGAATATTCATGGACTCGTGAAGAACAAATAGTGTCATAACACAAACAAGCTACGTCACGACATTGAAGTGGCAGTGGATTCAATGTCGCAACACTGAAACCCTATGTCCCGACACTGACATCTTTTCTCCCAAAAACCTGTTTCATCATGTCATTTCCAATAACCAAAGTTTAAACACTTTCATTCTCTCTTATTTCTCTTAGTTTAACCTTAATTCTCATATACTAATTCTCACCTATTCTTTCAAGTACTTTAATAACCAATACTACCTCTTA
>JAYJMB010007295.1:0-10334 GCA_036873735.1 Pouteria campechiana
ATTTACAATCCCATCTAAGTCACATATATAATTATCAATCCATATATTCACATATAAGCACATTATCAAATCACTCAGGGGATAATTACTATCCTCACCCAATCACATAGGCAATGCATAGTGTACTTACCTCAGAATAATCCACTTCACAATCCACATCTCTTCAAACTTGACTTGTCGCCCCCATGCTAAAAAATTCTACACATATCACATGAATCCAATATCTTATTTACATATGCATATACATAAATAATTTTCATTAATATAATGAAGCATAATAATCAAATTTTTTAACCTAATGCATCTCATTGCATTTTACATAATTTCATCTTTGCACTACCATCATCGACCTATTCCACCCTAGGAGGCACACCAAATCCAAAAATAGTACCCTTTCACTCTGTAGTGCGTCGAGTCCATCCCGACTAGAAGCCTGCCAAGCCCACATAGCTACAATGTTGTATATAGTGGCACCCTGCCCTTGTCATCTCACAAGAGCACTAGTTCACCACTGAATGCGCCTACATCAGTTACTCAGGTCAAATCAAAGAACATAGGCTATCCAGGCCAATAGCAGCACCCGACCACGTCAACTGCCCAAATAACCGCCTGTTGGCTAACCAGGCTACTCCTCGCCACATAACAGACACATGTCGGCCCCATGGACATCATAAAATGAATATATGAGTCACACAGGGCTCCATGCCAACCAAGTACAAAAAACCAAAAATACCGGCACTCCCGGGGTTAATATACAAAAATTCTAAACTAAAATTCTTTGTTTCTAATTTAACCAACTAATTTTGACCTTAAAATTTTTATATAAGTTCCATATGGTATTAAAATTGTATGACAAAAATATCAGATATAAATAAATTAAATTGAGTAAATTAAAAATAAAATACAAAAATAAAAAATATATAAGAAATTTTACTGTTCATTTTCATCTAAAAAGTTTTTCATAAATTAAAAATAATGTAACAAAAATTTGAAAAATCTCAAGTCAAAATGACTTAATTTGATTGAAAAAAAAATAAAATACAAAAATCAATAAAAATTAGTAAAATAGGCAGCAAGCAAAATTTTGGGTATTTATTTCCCTGATTTTTTTGGACCTATTAATGTTTGAATTTTTTCACCAAAATTTGCATATTTCTAAAAAACCATATTTAATATAACCATATATTTATATAGTTACAAAATTAAGTCATTTGATAAGGTTTTCATCAACGTCAAAAGGGGTACTTGATAAGCCTTAATTTCAATGTCCTGTTCACGTGTGCCCACTTTGTGGCATCTAACTCTTGATCCTGATGTCCAATTTACATGATCTTAGAAATTTTAAAAATCCCACATATCCCTCTTCAATCCCCAATCAAGAAATCATTTCAAAATGTCTCTTAAATATGGTTTAAACTTGCCTAAAGTTGGCTAAACCAACCTGCTAGTCTCGTGAGATAACACTATTCATACCTAACTGCCATACTTAATTTCATCTATTTAAAATTATTTCAATGCCTCATTAATACATGGATTAAGTAGGGCTTAACCTTGAGTGATTAGGGCTTAATTACACAACAACCTCTTAATGGAATTTCCACAAACAATTAGTGGATAGCTTGGTTATATCCATTTGCCATCAACATATACTTGCTGAATTTAAATTCCATATACACAAGTCACGTCCCAAGTTAATTAAATAACAATTAATCATTAATTACACCAATTATAGCTCATATAATCCAAAAATTTTTTTACAAAACCCTCATTACCTAGGTTCATTCAATTAGCATGATTTAACCAATTATTCACTAAAACAATAGCATACACATGTTTATCAAATTGTTTTAACAAATCCCATACCTTTATTTTGAATTCTCCCTAGTGGGTCCCACTTATAGAAATTGATCTTCAAAAATGGATAGTTGCCACACCTTGAATCTAAGAAGAAATTGGTGCTATATGTTACAAATCACATGTATTTACATTTGCTACCAATCCTTCTCGCCAAAATAAGTTAAAATTTTCAATTTGAGAGATGGGGGGGAGAAGGTTCAACATGAGTAGGGGGTGGCAATGAGAATAGCATTGAGGAGATGGCCATTGCCATCTCCTTTTATGTGTTAAATGATCCGATGGTCTGCTATCCTATAACACTCCATGTACATGCACTTAATTTGCACTTTCCTAACCTCCTTTAATTCATTCCATTGATACATGTGGGCTATTTTATTGGCAAGTCATATGCCTAAATTAGTTTCACACTTATTTAATATGCCATTTTTCGTAATTTAATTATTTTTACTAATTAAAATTATTTAAATTAAAATTTATCAAAATTTACCGGCATACTCGGCATTTCACCTTTCAACATGCATTTTTTAATTTTTGTTCACTTGTTAATCATTGATTAATGTGTGTACTCTTCATCCTCACTTTATTATGGATATTCCATCCATTTTCATAATTTTTTCATAATAAATTTAATATTTTTCAATATATACACATCCGGTGCTCCACCCATTTAAATTTATTTTTTCTCAATTAAATCACTTATTTAACACACTTTGATACATCCCCAACCTCATCTTCATGTTTATATTAATAATCCACTCAATTCCGTAAGTTTTCCATGAAAAATTTTTCAAAAATTTAATTATACTTCAATATACTTCATGTTGAACCGGCAAAAATTAACAAAACAATTAAAACTCACATATCTAAAATTTTCATGGCCTTACATTCATGGTTGTAGACTCTGCAGCTATCCTCTTGCTTTGTCCCTTAATGAAAATAGGAAGAGTCTTAGTTAGATAGCCTCATCTAGTATTACATTCATCTTGACCGTGTCATTGATCTCCCGAAACATGGCTAAATGAACGTCCGGGTCTTCACTCGGTGGGCCTCCAAATTGGTTCTACTGAACCATGTTAATCAGTGTTGCTTTCAACTCAAAGTTATTTTCATTGATGGTTGGACGAGTGATTCCAGAGTAGTTTTTATTGACCACTAGCCTGCAATAGTCTCTAATTGGCCTTTGTTTATTCAACTCTATTCTTGGTTGAATTTGTTCTGGTTCGCCCATTGCTCTTGTTCACTTTTATTTTCGAATTTGTTGCAGTGTTCTCTCAATTTCTTGATCAAAATAATTTTGATTAGAGTTTCTGTGATCTTACATATACTGTTATGAAAATGAAAGAAATTGAATTTGCTATGCAAGAATCAAAAAGAAAACTAGAATTGCAAAATATATATATATATATAGCAAATTATAATTCCAAATTAAAGCAAATTATATATTGACAATATCAGCAAAAGCGAATTAAAATATCATCAATCCCTGGTAATGGCACCAAAAACTTATTCACTAAAAATCTAACCGCAGGTGTACGACGTCAAGTTTTATAGTTTAGTGATGAGTGAGTATCGTATTCATAGGAATTGTGTATTTCAACCATTCACTAGCTACCGTAATAAACAATTATAACTTTATTTGGATGATTGAAAATAGATAAGTCTTAACTAACAACTAAACAGAATAACTTTGAATCGAATAAATCAATATATCAAAATCCTAAAGGATTGACTTCATTTATGTTTCATTCATGGTAATTTCAACTCAAACTAATTTAACAATGCATAAATTTATAAACCAAGAATCTCAATTTACTTGACCCCTTCTTCCGAGTGATAGATTAAATATCTATTCTCAAAACCCTGATTTTGATATCCCTATAAAAATTTGAGTAACAAGAATGCATTAATATCTATAGTTCTTTGCTGAATATTTCATAAAACATAAAAGCTCTCCCCTCAACCATAGTTTTATATTGTGATATTTAAATCCTACCTCTACCAAGTGTCAAACCCTATTACAAAGTCATCAATTGGGTAGCAAATCAATTGAAAGCCTTAAATAACAAATATTACAAATTAACCTAATTGCATTACCAAACAAGAAAATCATTGATTACACCATAAACTCAATAGAAAATCCATCTCTCCTCTAGAAAAAGAGAGATTAGCCACTCATGATGTAAAAAAAATCAAACAAATAATATTCGAACATCATCATAGTTCCAATTCCTAGGTAAACCACAAAGACAAGGAAGAAAGATAATTAAAACCAAAACAAATCAGATTTTTCCCCTGTTAAGTCTATTCTTCACTCTTTGGTAATGACCTCGGAGCTCTTGATCTCCAAGTTGATCTTCTTCTCCTCAAAGCTTCTTCCAAAAATTCTCTTAAAACCCTTGAGAAATGTAGCCTCTAAGTGCTCTCAAAACCCTAACTAATTAACCTCAAAAACTCCCTTAACTTCTATTTATAAACCAGCCCCAAAATAGGATTTACATAAAATTTTCGTAAGTCTTCCACCTTCGGCACTGGCAGCGCCGTCTTGCTACCCACTTGGCCAATGTGTGTGAAGGTTAAGTGCCTGTAGCTCCAGAATGTTGTCCACTTGAGATTCCTTCACTGTTTTGATCATATCTTCTTCATTCGTTATCAAAATTGGATGATTCTTATTGTGTTGGAGAGTGACTTGAAGAACTTCACTTTTTATGTTAATCACTCTTTCTAAATCCATCTCAATCAGTGCCAGAATTAGCATCAAAATGCTACTTATTCACATTCAACTTTTATTCGACATGATTTATTGGCTGAAAAATCAAATAATTCAATTAAGTGTAATGTGTCATCAAATATAATCACAAATAAATAAAAAATGCCAAAAGAGGTTCCAAAACATGTGTATTTGGGTATTAAAATATAGTATATTATAGACTCATCATAGTGGTACCAACTTGTTGCCACCCGGAGAGGCGTTCACTATTTCATCCATAACTACTTCATAAGATCTCCAAATTACATGATTCTTGATTTTTTGGAAATATAAATTCAAGGGATTCAACTTTGACGTCGATCACTACTCCTATATCAATCTATATTGGTACCATAAATGCAGTCAAAGTGGTAACACTTCACATTCAGCTTCCTTTTGACATGATTTGTTACCTGAAAAACCAAATAACTTCACTAAGTGTAATATTTCATCAAATGCAGTTATGAACCAATAAAATCATGTCAAATAAAGTTATACAACATGTAAATTTAGGCATTAAAACATGGTATATAATGAGCTCATCAGGGACCAACAGGTTGTATCAGAGCAGATTACATAAACACTTGTAGTGATCCAATGGCAAACCCATCATCCTTATTACAAATATTTGTCGAGGGGCAATCACCTTCCCGACCACCCCTTTTGATGGAACTAACTTCGCTTATTGGAAGTTAAGGATGAAGCAATTTATTATAGCCAATGATATGGAATCTTGCAGGGCTATTAAAGTCGGAATCACTCTTCCCACTACTAAAGTAGATGCATGGACCAAAGAGGAAGCCCCTCAGTCCAAAATAATGTAAAGGCTATAAAATCTTTATTTTGTGGACTGTTCTCATCTAAGTTTGATAGGATATCATCTTGCACTACTACAAAGGATATATGGGATAAATTAGTATCTATTTATGAAGGTTCCTTATAAGTCAAGGGAACCAGAAGAAATATGTTGATAGGAGAACTAGAAAATTTTAGGATGAAGTAGGAGAAAGTATATCTGAAATGTATGCTCATTTTTCTAAAGTTACTAGTGCTTTGAAAGGTTTGGAAAAAGAAGTTAAAAATTTTGAGCAGGTTATGAAGATCCTAAGGGAGCTGCCAGAATCATGGAACCAAAAGATTACAGTAATAGAGGAAGCAAAGGATTTAAACACTCTTCTAGTAGATGATCTTATCAGCTCATTAATGTCACATGAGCTAATTAAGAACAAAAGGGAGGAGTCGGTAAAACCAAAGATAAGTATTACTCTGAAAGTAACTAAGAAAGCAATAGTGATCCAGCATCATAATCTGAACATGATATGGCCATGTTGGTCATAAATTATACAAAGTTTGTAGAAGCAGCAAAGGTAGCTCATAAGGAGATAGTCTAGACAACAAAAGAAAATGGCTGAAAGAAAGAAGGATCTCCCTACATGCTATAGATGTGAAGGGATTGGATACATGTCTCCTGAATGTCCTAACGAAGAAAGACTAAATATGAATAAGAAAGATGATAGAAAAGAAAAGAAATACTTCAAGAAGTCCTCAAGAAACTAAGCCAAAAGAATATATGTGTAATGCTCCTTCTCCCTGAAGTTTACTATCAGTAAATTTAAAGAAAATTCTGATAGAGTCTCTCCTAATTTACCATAGTTATCCTGTATACAACATGCTAAACCACAATAATTATATAACAAATACCCTCAAATATGCAAATATAATATGGCCACCTCCAACCCTATCATTTTCTATGCAAATTATATAACTGTCGCCTCCAAAACACACATCACCACAACACCCACAAACTAAGATCGGGGTAAATTATACCTTAGCTATCAAATCATATGCACCCACGCCATAAAATGACATGCTATAAAACTAAGTAATGATATATGTCTAATATACATGCAAAATTCATCCAATAATATACATCATAAATCATGAAAAGGAGTTTGACCTGTGTTACGAGACCCAACACCTTATTGGGCTTTGTCCTTTGACCTGTCAGCTAAAAATTTAAATAAAAGGGTGAGTTTGGGCAAAACTCAGTAAGCAGGTAAGCGGAAAAATATGAATGTAAATAATATAATAAATAGGGGCAAGTAGAATAGTAAACAATGATGTAAACAGACAAAACATGTTTATGCCATATGCAGGATGTCATAGTCAGTCAATGGTCAGATTCATTAAGATTTTAACGTTAACATCTCATTAATTATTTCATACACCTACTCATAATGATATTGTATACATAGTTAACCAGTTAATATTGGCTCGCATACCGATACATCATACCGCCCTTTTGTATCTATCAATCCACGATTACCTCTTATACCAGTATACTGCTGCACCATCATCCACACACTCCTCAACCATCCACACATTCCTCCCTGAGAGGCACACAAACCAGACTACTAACCTTTCACTTTTCAGCATTTCAAGTCCATCCTAGCACTCCTGGCTAAATGCCTACTAGGCCCACACAGCCATATTACTATATCCAGTGGCACCTTGCTCTCATCACCTCACAGGAGTACCAATTCTCCATAAACACGCCTACACAAGCTACTCAAGCCAATCATAGCAATCAGGTCATCTAGGACAATAGCAACAATCGGTCGCGCCGATTACCAACATAATGGCCCATTGGCCAACCAGGCCACTCCTTGCCACATGGCAGACAAAGGTTAGCCCCAAGGACATCATAAAATACATATATGAGCCACACTAGGCTCTATGCCAATCAAGTGCCGAAACCATAATTTATCGACACTCTTGGGGGCGTAGAATACATATACATAATTTCTAAAATAAAATTCTTATTTACTAGTTTATAAATATAGAATTGACATGGAAATATTTTTGTTGATTTGTAATAATATGAAAAATATTTATCCAAAGTTCAAGTCAAAATAATGTAAATTGATGTATTTAAAATTAAAAAATGAAAATATAAACAAAAAAAGTTAAAGGGAATTATACATCTCTTTTGCGCCTCAAAAGTTTTACGTCAATTCCACATAATATAATAGAATTATTTGTAAAATTTCAGCTTAAATTAATTCAAAATGAAGAGATTAAAAATAAAGCAAAATTTTAAAAGGGCGAGACGCTATTAGCATCTCATTTTCAGGGTATTTAATGTTCAAATTTTTTTGAGGGATCAAATGGTGGAATTTTTTAATGAAATTTGATATGCCAATTATATCTATTTTAACCCCATATTTTATTTTTTCAAAATCATATCATTAAATTGGGTTTTAATCAACCTCAAGAGGGGTACTTGGTAAGGCGTTCTATCAGTGCACTGTTCATCTAAATTCCATTGTTTTCAATGCAATTTAATTCATGATAATACAATACATTAATTATAGTTGCATAGGGCAGATAATGCATATTTAAAATCATATAACTCATATACAAAAACTTTAGATTACAAGTGCCCAAATTGTAATCATTCAAAGAAATCAAATTGAACTTAAAATAACTTAATACAACTACTTGCTTATCTTAATTAATTGAGCAATTTGGATAGCCCTCACACTCCAATTTCTAACCTCTAATAAATCTTTAATTTTCTATTAAAATTTTTAGCAAACCCCATTGTTTTGAAATTCATTGAAGATAAATCAACTTTTGCATAATATTCTTTCATAAAAATCATCACCATTTAAATTAGATTAAGCACTTACCTTAATCTTCAAATTTCTTTTGTGGGTCCCACTAATTAGCAATATTTCACCACATCTAGGTGGCTACCACTTCTTGATCTCAAGAGAAAATACATTCTATAGCCTACTAATTTCTTGAATCAACATTTGCTATGGATTACTTAAAGCAAAATTGCCTAAAATGAAAAATTGGGATGATAGGGAAAGAGGGTTTATGTTGGCTTGTATGGGTAGGGAGATGAGAATGATGGAAATGGTATGGGCTTTGCAAAAATACACTTTTTATATTTATTTATTTTGGTAGTCTATGCTCCACCCACTTCCATGCACATTCACTCTCAGGAATTTTCAAAATGCTATCAAATTATCATTCTTTACACATGCGAGTCATCCATTTGACTATGATATGCCCAAATCAATTTTCCATCTATTATTTTCATAATTTCATAATTTATTTGTTAATTAAATTTGATTAAATTGAAATTTCCAAAAATTACTAGCAACTCAATTTTTTGACTTTCCACATGTAATTTTTAATTTTTCTTCACCTATTAATTATTAATTAATATATGTCCTTATCATCCTAACATTAATATGGATATTTTATCCATTTTTATAATTTTTTGATAATAAAATTCTTAAAAAATTCAATTTTATAGTATGTCGTACTGGAAAAATTATCGAAACTTTACAATAATGAAAATTTACATTTTTGAAATTTCCAGGGCCTTACATTCCAACACCCCCCCTCCCCTACAAAAAGTTTCATCCTTGAAACTTAGATGATTAAATGAGGATACTTAGACCGCATTATATCCTCAAGCTCCCATGTAGCATCATCTTCCAAGTGACGACTCCATTGTACTTTGACTAGGGAAATGGTTTTGTTTCTTAACTGCTTCTCTCTCTCCTATCTAGGATATGGACTGGCTACTCAATATATTGCAGATTTTTACTCAACTGTACCTCATTTGGTGCCAAAACATAAGAAGGATCTGGTTCATATATCCATAGTGATGATACATGAAACACATCGTGAATTCCACTCAATGAAGGTGGTAATGCAATGCAATAAGCCAACTTATCAATCCATTCCAATATCTCATATGGCCTGACATATCTAGAGCTTAGCTTGCCCTTGTGCCAAATCGCACCACACCTCTCATAGGTGACACTTTAAGAAAGACTTGATCTCCCACTTGAAGCTCTAGGTCCCGCCGACGTGTATCTACATAACTCTTCTAGCGAGACTAGGCAACTTGGATCTTCTCCTTGATCTGGGCTACTTGTTCAATTATATTTGTAATCATTTGTGGCCCTACAATAGCAATCTCCCCCACTTCTAACCAGTATAGGGGTGTTCAGCACTTATGTCGATACAGTGCCTCAAAAGGAGCCATGCCAATGCTGGAGTGATAGCTATTATTGAGGCGAACTCCCCCAAAGTAAGATACTGGCTCCAGGATTTTCCCCATTTGAGGACACAAGCTCTCAACATGTCCTCTATCTACTATTTCACCCTCTGAGTTTGCCCATCCATTTGGGGGTGATATGTACTACTGAAATCCAGATGTTTACCCATAGCCTTATGCAGAGCTATCTCGAACTTAGATGTAAACACTGATCCACGATCAGAAATAATGACCTTAAGCACACCATGTAGTCTCACTATCTCCTTCTGATAAATCTATGCATATTTCTCAGTAATGTAAGTAGTGCAAAAGGGAATAAAGTGGGCTACCTTAGTCAACCTATCCACTATAACCCAGATACTATCATAACTAGCTGTAGTCTTGGGAAGACCTATAATAAAATCCATTGTGATATCTGTCCACTTCCACTCTGAGATCTCAATTGGTTGTAATAATCCACCAGGCCTCTGATGTTCTACCTTCACCCTTTCGTATACTAAACACCTTGCCACATATTAAGCCACATCATTTTTCATGTCATGCCACCAATATTGTGACCTCAAGTCACGATACACTTTGGTACTGCCTGGGTGGATGGTATAAGGTGAAAGTGTGCCTCCTCTAGCACTTTCTGTATTATGGCAGAAT
>JAYJMB010007296.1:0-10333 GCA_036873735.1 Pouteria campechiana
CAAGATACCCTACAGATCCAAGAGAAACCATCTTTATGGACTTCATCATGGGGTTACTAAAGAGGTGAAGGGATTTTACATAAATCATAGTAGTAGTGAGCAGATTTTTAAGAATAGTTGTCTTGTGAACACAATTATATTTGAAGGGTGCTGTGTTTGTACTAGGGAATCCTTGGGTAGTAGTGAACAATTGGAATTCTCAGTTTCAGATGCTAAGCCTAGGTAACATTTTTCCCTTTGCTTAGTGTGCAGTTGAAGTTTTCATTGCATTAGCATCCACATATTGATGGATAGGAGCAAGTTAATGAATTTGAGGATTACCTTTCTCACTATGTGTCGACAAATCAACATAGGTTCATTGATGTGCTGGATATTGCATATTCGTTGCAACTTGCGGTGGAATTCTTCTATTAGATTGAGTTCCTTCCGCCTGGCTGTGGACTATCAGCCAATGATACCCAAAGCAGTATATTGGTGTTCATGTGGCCATTTTTTGACACCATATTAAGTCACAAGATATAGGAAGGAACATATCAAAGATCTAAGGGACTGCATGCACAAAGTAGTTAAGAGAATGGAGAAACAAGGTGATTAGGAATGGAGGTTTCTTGAGTTTTACAATGGGCAAAAGTCATGGAAATTGACTTTACAAATCCAAATGGAAATCAATAATTAACCTTGTGAGGGGAGTGGCTTCAGTGGGAGCACATTCCAGTTGGTAGATGGTAAGAAAATGAAGTTAGAACATGAGGCAGACGGGGAAGGCATATCTTGAATGTTGTTTGAGAGAGGTTCCTGTTGGTCCCAAGTATGTCAATCACACCCCCCAAGATTTTTTTTCCCTTCTTGTTGGTGGGAGTGTACAAAAATAACCAGGACTTAAAAGCAAAATATTGAAAATGAAAGTAGGAATTAAAGAGCATAAATAGATCAACGAAAACAAGAGATTATAGTGATTTGGGCTACTCCTTGGTCCCTACTGCACTCTCTGTGATAATCCTCTGTATGAGCTTCCATTAAATTATAGGCATCACATCCCTCAGGCTATTACATCATTGGTTTTGTCCAAGTTCTAGTAACATGTACAACTTCTGCAAGTTTGCTAGTTAGGAACACTTGCCTACCAAGTACAAGTACCTTTAGCGCAACGCTCCACAAGCTTTCACTAGGGAATATGGAAGATAAACAATGGAAATGGGTGTAGAAAAAAACTCAACAATAAGCACAAATAAATCAAACACTTAAGCTTTAAGGTCCAAGAGATCTTCTTTGTATTGTCTTGCAGTAGAAAACTCTTAAGTATTAAAGCTTGTAAGAGAATTGCTTTGAAAGCTGGCGGAGAACTTGAAAGCTCAATGAATTCACTCTGCTAAAGTTGGTGCAAGGCTTTAATGATCTTCTATTTATAGTTTTCTCACTGCTCATGGTTGTTTGGGATGAGATTTAAACATTGCAAATCTCAACAAGCCAAAAACCTTAAAATTCTGGTTGCAAGGGAGCTGTTTTGAATCAACTATTGTAAGTTGTATATATGTCTAGGCAACTAAACACCTAAGCATGTCTCCAAATTACCCATGATTGTTGATCAAGGTTATACAGATATAAGTCGTACAATGATTTAAAGTGTTTAATGGTGTAGCGGTTTGATCCATGGATAGAGGAATGGGCCCATAGGGAAGTGCCATGTGGCAAAGTGATGTAATTACCTATATAAAGGTGATGGTGCAATGGAATGGGCTATTTTGGCCATTTGAGGAATAATGTCACCCTAAACTATCTTTCTTCTCCTCTCTAATCTCCTCTCACCCCATCTCTGTCCCTCTCTTCATCTTCTCTCTCTCTCTCTATATATATATATATATAAAAGTCTCTAAACAACCGGTTGTTGGGTTGTTTTTTGACAACCAAGCTTCTAGCCGTCCGTTTCCGCTCTAGGATTAGAGCCATTAGTTGTTGAGTGCTGCTTTACGCGGCTTCATCTGTGCGCAGGAGACAATCTTCCTGAGCAAGCCTTCATTCCATTCCAAAGCTCCTGCGTAGCCGTCTTGCTTCACAACTTCAACAACTGTCTTCCCTAAATCGCCTTCTTCCTCAGATCATTACAGACAATGCTATTCTAGGTCCAACGAGAAAATCCCAATCTCCTTCTTCCTCTCTCTTCCCCAAATCCAAGTAGCAACTTCAGTATTGTCCCTTGTTTGGCCTGGCTTCGTTGCCAAAAAAATTCCCTCTCTTCACATCTTTTTGTCTTATTTATACTCCACTTAATTAGGTTTAAACAAGCTCTTCGTAAAGTAAACAAATCTTGCGCAACTTTTAAAAAAGTTAAAAAATAAAACATGTCCAGAACTTCATGTGCCACAACATTGGAATCCAATGGCGTGACATAAAATTGTTGCTCATTTTGTATGTTGCATCCTCCATTCAAATGCTGTGATATAAAATTCAATGCTGCAACATAAAACTTGCTGCTCCCCTTTTGGTTGAATGCTGCAACATTGAAATCCTGCGACGCAGCATTAACTTGTTGACCACATATTATTTCACTTGTTTAACTCCATTGCAAATCATCCTTCAATCTTTGTTTATTCTCCATGTTTTTGCCAAGATTTCTACATTCATGTTTGATGCAGTGCAAGAGGAGTGAGATTACATGGCTTTGATGGATCAAAAAGCCAATAATATTCGTTTTTGACAAAAAAACATAATTTGTTGGGTGGAATCGGCCTTTTGAGCAAAACGTCATACTCTGCATGGCACTTACGTGATTTTTGCCAAATTTCATCGTTTAAGGGGTCAAAATGGCACTTTTTCATATTTATCGATAAAATTATGTTAATTTTAAGTTTTTTATTATTTTAGGGCTGTTTTTTCAATTTCTTAATCTTTGGATACTAGGGTTTCATTATATTGGGCCTTTTGATAAAAAAAATTATTAGATAAATGCACTTCTGAACTAAATAATCCTCCTGCATCCATTTTAAAGTGCAAAATGCACTTATGAACTACTTCTGATGAAGTTTTGACGCACTTCTGATGAGTCGCGACACTCAAGTAATCCTCCTGCATCCATTTCAAAGGTCAAAATGCACTTTTGAACTACTTTTGATGAAGTTCTGATGAACTTCTTATGAGTCGCGACACTCAAGTAATCCTCTTGCATCCATTTCAAAGTGCAAAATGCACTTCTGAACTACTTCTGATGAAGTTCCGAGGAGTTCTGACGAACTTCTGATGAGCCGCCATACTTAAGTAATCCTCCTGCATTCATTTCAAAGTGTAAAATGTACTTCTGATGAACTTCCGGTGAAGTTCTAATGGAGTTTTGAAGTTCACAGAATTTATGAAGTTCTGATAAACTTCTGGTGAAGTTTTGAACTTCTATGTATTCATTGCCATGGAACTTCAGAACTTCACCAGAAGTTCAGAACTTCTGCGAATTTCTATGAACTTCAGAACTTCACTAGAAGTTCTTTGTATTCATTGTCATGGAACTTCAGAATTTCACCAGAAGTTCATCAGAAGTGCATTTTGCACTTAGAAGTGGATGCAAGAGGATCACTTTCTCGTTACTTCTGTTGTTTACTGACAGTCTTTACATTCTAACTATACGAATGAAACCATAGAAAATAGCATAAAGAAAGTATATGTAGATTCAAGATACAAGACCAAAAGTCTATTGCCTTAAAATTGCACTCAAATATTTTACAATGACTAAGCTTATAGTGTGTATTCGTTGCCATCATAGAGCTTAGATTCAGTTACATGTGAAGAAAAGACAGCCATAGGCTTTAAACAGTAAGTCTTAATGGCACATCCATCATTACCAAAAATAAAAATGTACTAAATCAACTAAGCTTATTACATAATATTGTTCTAGATAACAAAAACTAAGAGGACACAAATCAACTTCATATAAAATGTTAACTTGTAAAGCCTTTCCTCAACTACTGCAAACTTTAAGTTTAACATCTTCAACTCTTTTTTAATATCCTCGTTCATAGTAGCAGACTGCTCTAGACTTTTGACGTCCTTGTTTCCATCATGCTTTTTCTTAAAGCTTAGATTATGTTGCTGCAGTATAACTTGAGGATCAAGCCATTCAAAAAAGTTGCAAGACTTGTTTCCATCCTACATAAAAAACACATATGCTAGGGCATTACCATAATGTCAAATGTAAAAATTACATTAAGGTACTACGTACAAAATAATAAGGGCAATGAAAAAAATGCCTTTTTGAATTTTTTGTTCTAGTAGAGGTCAATAGAACAACTTCTACACCACATTTACCATGGGGTCTTCTTTGACTAACATTGCTGCTATTAAGGCTGCTAGTACCCCCATATGCAAGATCCATTTAATGCATTTGAGATGAGCCACCTGCAAGACAATGATAACCAGAATTAAGTGTAAATAAATCAGAATAAACTTATATGTACTATAAAAGGCAAGTGTTAGTAATCAACCTCCTCTTCCACGAAATGTTCCTCTATTCCTAAGCATTTGAATTTCACCTTCTTCATTTTCTGGTGCATTGTCCATTTTATATAAACGACATGTTCTTTTATCATGCCCCACCATCACCTTCCAACACCCATGGCAGAGTTGACCAACAGCATTTGGTTGCTCTAGTGACGATTTATATCTCTTATTTGTCCGTCCCTTTCTTTGAACTATATGTGGGTCAAGGATGCCACAAGATTGGGAATCCTCTGTAGATAACTTTCCATATATGTGGGTCAAGGACACCACAAGATTGGGAATCCTCTGTAGATAACTTTCCATATGTGCCAAATTCGCATGACAAAAAATTCCCATCAGTGTCGCCTCCACTTGCCATGAAATTATCTCCATTACATTCTTTAGCTAATTCCGCCCTTGATCCCTGCCCAGTTTGATTTCCCATAGCCATGTTCATTGTCCTCTTTAGGTAACTCCAAAATGGCAACCTTTCCTTTGCCAAATAGATCTTGTATTATCTCATACGTTGACATTCGCTTTATCCCTTCATTTAAGAACCATTTCCATTATTGTCCTAACATAAACCCATGCAACATACCGAATTCTTTTATTTTTCTTGTGGATAAAGATGCAACATTTGAGATTCTGACTTTTGCATTGCGTGTCCATCGCTTCAATATATGGCTTGAAGGCATATTGAAAATTTCTTTAAATTGAAACAAAGCAATAATATGCTTGCATGCAATGCCATTAAATAAAAATAGTTGACAAGGACAATTTGCAATTGCTTTATTTGCATTTTACTCCACCAATTTTTTTTTTCTTGGTTTGCTTATTACCAAACCTGAATACATGCCATAACTCAACACTATCATCCGCTTGTTCAAGCTCAGCATTATAATAATTGCTTTTCTTATGAAACTCTTTAAATACCTCACGAGTGTAGATTCTTACCATCTCAGCTTCAATTGCATGCTTTGTTTTCATGACAGGCATTCCATATGAGGTGGCACAATCAACTTGCAGTTCCACTTCACTCCTTTTCTCAACTGCTTTTTTGTACCTTCTAGCAAAATCAAGCAAATTAGTCTTGTGATTTGTAAATCCATCAAACATGGAATTTACACTTTCACTTCTACATGTAGTTGCCATACCATCTAAGAAAATATGCCGTGAGTAAGCTGGTATCCACATGTTGCGGATATTGTACATATCATGCAACCATTTGTTTGACTGCAAGCCATACCATTCAATCAATAATTTCCACTTCTCTTCGAATTCATCAATACTTTTAGACCTACAAATGCAATCCTTTCAAAATGATACAAAATCTGGATTACTATGAATTATATGCCCCAACTTCTCAGGTAACCTTTTGTTAATATGCCAAATACATAGTTGGTGATGAGATTGTGGGAAAACTTCGGCAACTGTTGCCATAATTGCTAGGTCCTGATCAATTATTATTGCTTTTGGAGGAACTTCACCCATGACATTTAGCCAAGTCGTAAACAACCACTTGAAATCATAAATTGTCTCACCCAAAATAAGCCCAACACCAAGCAATGTTGACTGTTTATGATGATTTACACCCACAAATGGTCCAAATGACATATCATATTTATTTGTCTTATATGTAGTGTCAAAACAAATGATATCATTAAAAATCTCATCATCTATTTTCGATATGCCATCCAACCAAAAACAAGATAATAAATGTTTGTCACAATCAATGTTCATATCAAAACTAAAGTTTGCATCTTCCATAGTCTTTTCATGAAAGTGTTTATGCAAAGCTTCCCCGCCGGTATCATACTTTGCTTGTCTTCTTTGTATAAAAAACCTAATTGAGATACACCTCCTGCTTCAATCGCAAAAAAGTCAATTGTTCTAGCAACTCCCATACCCACACCTTTAAAGCCTTCCACAAGATCTAATTGAACATCTGAAACTCTCCCGTGTGATCGTAGGCAATACGACTTAATAGGAGTTTCACACTTATGATTATGAACTTCCACGAATTTTGTAATTATCCATTCAATCTGACTAGGCCTTTTATTTGTGGTCAGGGCAACACCACAATTACATTGGGTTATATTTCGTGCCTCAACCTGCCAATCCTCATGTCTCATAAACTTTTCAACTCGCATTCCAGATTTTGGACATCAATAAATACGACAAGAAATTCTCCAGTTTTTAACCTTTTTATTTGATCTTTTTATAATACTAAATCCACAACACTTTGTATAATGGTTATAAAACTCGTATTCATCATTTTCAGTATTAAACTTCCTTCCTAGGCTGGGTTTTATATCATCGGAGGCAGGGATGAAGCTTATTGTTGTATTTGATATATTAGTACCTTTTGATAAAGCATTGGTATTGACTTATACAACTTTGGACATAGCCTCATTATCAATTTCGTCATGACTAGATGGCTCCATCAACGTTTTGTAAATGATGCCTACAGATGAGAAAATAAAAAAAATAAGTAACTTCTTTTAAGCTCTACTAAGATACATGACTGTGTTGAGTTTATTTACTGCCTAGTTTTGTAACATGTAAGGGAAAAATGAGGAGGAAATAAAACTCGAATTCTACATATCACCTAAATAACCTCAACTAAACAAGCCTGAATGCCTGACAAAGTTTACCAATAGTGACCTCGACTCGGATAGCAATCAGCGACCTCGACCTCAACTGAATCGCATACCTCCAATGCAGTTGTGGGAGAAAGAGAAGAAACAGAGGAAAGAGGAGTGGATCAAGCGTCTGGAAGAGAGAGGAGGGAGAAGTTGTCGGGGTTGGGCTTTGTCGGAGGGAAGGGTTGCTTGGGGTTGGGTTGGAGGGAGAAGTTGTTGCCGCTTTCAAATGGCAGGAGCGAGAGGAAGAGAGAGGAAGATGGTGTTTCCGATTCAGAGTTCGGGGCTTTCTCCTATTTGGGGTTTTCTCGTTGCGAGACAGGGAGGAAGAGAGAGGAAGAAGGAGCCCTTTTAGCCGATTTGGGGTTCGCTCGTTGCGTTTGGGGGAGACCGTCGTTGCGCACGTTTGAAGCTGTGTAAAGCAACACTCAAATGGATGGTTCAAACAACTCCCGTGGGAAAAGGACGAATGGGAGCTAGGTCGCCAAAAGACAACCCAGCAACCGGTTGTTTAGAGATTTTTCCCTATAAATATATATATATATATATGTATGTATGTATGTATTTATGTATGTATGTATTCCCAAGATTAACTTCAGGTTCCAATGTCTTGGACCAAGGTATTAGAGTTAGATGATTGCTTATCTTTAGGCATTCCTTGTAGACTTCTATCTTTTTTTGTCTCGGATGTAGATGTCTGGGCTTTCCATATAGATGTCTCTCTTGCTTCTTGACTTGGATGTACATGTCTAGCCCCTTCATGTTAAAAACACTTAGACGTCTGAGTGATTATATAGACATCTAACTGATCTAAGGTTTTATGTAGATTCTAGCTGCTTCATATAGATGTCTATGTATATATTTGTTTTCGAGTTTAGACTTTTATCCCTTCATGTAGACTTCTATCCTCTCATATTAGACTTTTACAATGATAATTTCTTAATTAAAGATTTGGCTTTGATGAAACCTTAAGTCCTTTGTTCTTGCTTCCTTATTTCCTTTCTTTAAAAACTTTGAGATCAATTTTGAATATTTATCACATGTTTACATGTGTTTGATCCCCTTTTAAAACAACAATCCTCCTCTTATCACTGAAATGATTCATCAAATATATTAGTACCTCTTAAACAAGTTTTACAAATTCTACTACTCATCAAAATCATTATAGAAGTTCAACATCTTCTTTCAACAGGGACTCGTCATAAGCTTTTCTGAACAAGGATATCTGAATGAGGATTGTCTATGACTCATAAGAAGTACGGCATGTACCTCTTAAAGTAAATCTGGCCATTCAATAACCTTCAAATTATATTTATTTGTTCTTGTTAACACCCTAAGATTATTAGCTTCAAATGCACTAACTGACTAAACTACTAAATGCTAAAGCCCCATAGGAAGCTTACTACTTATTAGGAAGACCAAGTGCCAAGTCTGATAGGAATCTGAGATAAGCCCATTTAGGTCCCATCAGAAAATGTAGAGCCTATTTAAAAGAAATCCGAAAACATAAAGCTTAAATAGAAAGCCCAAGAAAGAGAAGCCCACGAAGGCCAGCATCAAAGGACAACATCAAAGGGTGACTTTCATGGTACGGAGAATTTTTCCCTATATCCTAGATTTCAAGTTGTTATGGTTCACAAGTCTTGTATTTGGCTAATTTTTGGTATAATCTAGAGATTTTTGATTCAATGAGGAGGGTTGCACTGATATTTCAATGGACCCTTCTTGTATTGGGCCTACCATGATTCTTTATGATATTCAAGCTGATTATGAGCCTCTGCATTCTTGTTTAACTAAAAATCTAAATATCATCTCAATAAAAGACTTGTGCAGGCCACAAAGTTGGAACCATTTGAGAGTAAATATGAATCCACTAAAATTCTCTCATTACTTGTGGGGCCCATGAAGAAGTAATCAAACATGTAAACCTTCAATTGTGTTTTTCTTATGTGGATGAATAGTGTTATGAAATTTTTAACATTTTAGCATTTGTATGAATCAATCTAAGTGATTTTCATATTTTACATGTAATTTTATATATTTTCAAATGATGTGTCTCAATAGGCCTCTATTTGAAATTGTTTTAATTATTATACGAAAATAGATAGTATTATATTGTTATAGATGATGGTTGGCTTAGATCTTGTCAAACTACCATGGTTGGTCCGAAATGGAAAGGCTCCATCGAGATTTTAATGGAGCCTACCTTATAGAATCAGAACCCCAATCAAATGAATAGTATTTAAAATATCATGAATAGCTAGATTAATCTGAAAACATAAGTAAACCGTACTTTACTGCAAGTCCAATGACAATCTTCAGTCCCCTAGTTGACTGAAGATTGTATCTATGGAGATGGCAATAAGGGCTATCCTTTTCCATCTTGTTGTGTCTTCACTTCATTTCCTTCTAACCTATTCGGTGAGATGTGCTTCTCACCTTTGTTGCATTAGCTCACAAAGGTTTAGTTGGAAGTTTGATGGATTTTTTAACTTCATAAAGTGGATATGCCTGTGTGATTTATATTCCAACTTATATTCATTTTTTATTTCTCTAATGATTCCTAGGAAATTTACAAATGAGCAATTGGATTGTGACAAAATGGTTACAACATTTTATTTGAAACCAGTTCAAGCAAGAGACTAGGATTATTTCTAACAGAAGGGTGAATACCAAACTAGAACTGGGAGGTCATACTATCTAGTAGTACTCGCAGTTTTGCTTAAAGGAAAAATTTTGCTAAGCCTAAAAGGAGAAAATTTTGCTAATTTTGGAGAAATTATTGATAATTTCGCTGAACTATTTCTCTAAAAAAATTAGAAAAATAGGTAAAATGTAAGAATTTTTTCATAAAACTTCTTGATAAATCACAATAAATCTAATTGCACATCTAGAATAAAAAACATCATTTTAAATGTCAACATATATGAAATAAAGAAGACATACCAATGATATTGTAACGCCCCTCCTTCCTGGAGCGTTACTAGTGGTAAATTCAGAGGAAATTCCGATAGAGTCTCCCCTAATTTATCACCATTATCCTGTATACAACATACTAATCCACAAGAACTATATAACAAATATGCAAATATAATATGGCAACCTCTAAGCCCTACCATTTTCTACACAATTTATATAACTGTCGCTTCCAAAACACATCACCACAACACCCACAGACCAAGATCGGGGTACACTGTACCCTAGCTGTCAAATCATATACACCCATACCA
>JAYJMB010007297.1:0-10333 GCA_036873735.1 Pouteria campechiana
ATCTAACAAAAGTATTTTAATTTCATGGTTTATTATTAATATTTTTATTATGAATATTTTATAGTTTTAAATTTTGCCTGATTTATAATAAATAAATAAATAAATTTTACACCCCCCCAAACGCAACCACTTACAAGTGGCCACATCTGAGCCCCCCCCCGCCCCCCAGATGCAGCCACTTGAAAGTGGCTGCATTAGTTACCTTTTTGGTGTAGTGTCTAATACTGACTTTATCCCAGATGCAGCCACTTGAAAGTGACTGCATTTGACCCCTCTCAAATGCAGCCACTTGAAAGTGGTTGCATTTGAATGGCTGCATTAGGTACCTTTTTGGTGTAGTGTCTAATACTGACTTTATTTTTAGAAGATTTAGTCGATTACTCATTGAGACTTGAACATCATAGCTATAGATGCTCATTATGGCTTCATTTCAAAGTTTTAGTATCATTCTTTCTGAGCATTTTTGTCTTCTTTTGGTTAGTGGATTTTGTTTGCTGATGTATTCTCTATATACATTGTCCACTTCATTTGAGTTGTTTCCTTATATATTTATATCTATTTCTGTAATGCTTGGGAGCATAATTATCTGTACCAAAAGTGTTCACTCATATTTTATTACTCATCATCAAAACTTGACTGTTTTCTATATACACCATTTGGTTCAACATTCTCCTCCTTGTTGATGATGACAAAACATTTGAATGAAATAACTTTCAAAAGAGTAAAAATATTCATAAGTGCGACTATACATAAGATTTATGCAAGGATAAATGTATTATGGATCTCCCTAACTTAGTGCTCTATAATATCCTATTTTCATTTTAATTTTAGTTTATGTGGCTCCCCCTAAGTAGATACTATATTTTATTCTGTATTATTTTAATTTCACTCAAGTTTTACTATATTTCTCCCACTTTTTATCAAAATCAAAAAGATAAAACCTCAAAGAGGAATAGAAGTTTGGCATTGTTAGTGATGATAACCAAAAGAATATAGCCAAAAATAATTTAATTGATTTGAGAAATATACATTATATGACAAAATACATCAATGTTCTCAAATCATAGCAAAGTTTTGAAATGACTTCATTGATCGGATGAGTTTCACATTAAGAGCCTTTGGGATATGATGGACAAGATTGATTTGCCTAATATAGTTAGGATCCATCAGTATTGTATAAGAAAGAGGTAGTCCTTGAGCCTGTGCCTCCTCATTGGTAGTTTTCCATCTCACATATTGGGCATGAGTCAGCATGAAGGGATTTGGAGCTATTTCAGGGTTGAAAATGAGTTTGATGCCTGCCCTATAATTATCATCTAATGGCTTTGGATATGGAGGAGGCTTGCCATGATGAATTGCTACAGTATTAACATCTGTTAGATATTTAAGAGTAGCATAAGTCATGGAGATTGAGCTAGCGGGAAGAGATTTAGATGCAACTCTATGAGCATTGCTTGTTGAGGGCCTGGAGACTAGAACTTCGATACTTGTAGAAGGTTGAGCCATAGAAGAAGGTTGACATGTTGTAGAAAGAGATGGTTCAACAGAAGGAGTAGTATTTGGTAATGGTTGAGAGAATTTCTTTAGTATCTTATCAATGATTTTATCTCTATCTAGAAGAGATTTGGGTTCGAAAGTTTTGGTTGGACCCTTCATTATTATAATGCTATCAAGATAATCTCGATAATCAAATTTTGGAAAAAGAAGATCAGAAAGAGTGAAGGATTTATTTTGTGATTGAAAAGTGAAGGCAACCATTTAGTTTATTAATTGTCTATGTTCAATTTCTTCTAGGGTCATTTTTAATTTTTAATTTTTAATTTTTAGGAATTGAAGAAGTGTCTTTTGGGAGTTTGGGGCACTAAAATTGATATGTTTTAGATGAGGAAGGTATGACTTTTGGTGGAGTGGGTTCACTAATTTTTGAAGGAGAGAGAGGTGATTGAGAGAGGACTGGAGATGGAAGGGAGGATTTTAAAGTTTGTACAAGTTTGGATGAAGTGGACTAATTGACAGTTTGTGGAGAAGAAGAAGGATTTTCTTGGGATGGATGTTTCTTTGAGATAGATTTTAAAGATTTAAAGATTTTACTCATTGGAATTATTGACTCAGATATAAGAGACACAGAGTTAGATTTAGGAGATTCTAGTGGAGGATCTATAGTAACGGGGTGAGTGGAAGGTGGAGATTTGTTAGGTGTGTGATGTGGTGAGGATGGAGTAGGGGAGAAGTGAAGTGAATGATGAGATGGGGTAGGAGAGGAGTGAATTGAATGATGAGAGGGAAAACCTAGTGAGGAGTGAATATTCCTAGTTGGTGAGGCAGGAGTTGGCTTCTTTTGACCTTTGATGGATTCCATTAAGGTGAATAGGTTATGTATCTTTTTATCGAATGAATCAATTCTGAGGGTCATAGATGCAACAAACATTTTAATAATTTGAAGCCTTTTCTCAAGATTTTGTGGAATGTGTTTGGTGGTTGGAGATGAATGAAAAGGTCTAGAAGGAGATGGGATTGGACTATGATGTGGAGACTCAGGATTTTGTGGAATGTGTTGGATTGTTGGAGGTGAATGAGTAGGTCTAGGAGGAGAAGAAATTGGACTATGGTGTGGAGAAGGTTCTGCTGCAGCTACTGCTTCTCTTTCTAGTGCTATTGTTTCTTCTGTTGTTGCAGTGTCTATTCGCTCATGTTCCTTATTTCTTGCTTCTTCCTCTTCTTCTTTTTCTTCTTCTTCTCTAATCCTTTTTAGTTTTCTTGGCCCTCTAGCTTTCTCAGTGGCTATACCATTTGATGATATGTATATTACCATCCTTTTCAGTGTTACTTCATCAACTATGTTTGAAATTTTAAATATCTCTAGAACTTCATAAGATAGACCAACCTTTGCCTTTTTCAGTATTTGAGCCATTGCCATTCCATAGGGCAGAGGATGCCTTGCTGATGATTTGATATGATAGAGCTATTCAGACATTAGTTTGGCCATATCCAACTTCTTCTTATACTTCAATGCCTAAAGAATGTTTGCATCTTTCTCAGAAACATTATCCCTACTTCCAATCTTGGGATAAATGTTGTTGTTCAGGATAAGGTGAGCAAGCCGTAGATTCATGTCTAGATGCTTGGGATTTAGATTCTTTACATTGTCACCCATAGGCATCCCTGTCAATTGTGAGGACAACTCTCTTCTAGGTGCTGGCTACTCAAATGCTTATTTTTCAGCCAATGAAAGATTCAAACACTCTCTAATACCTTTAGAAGACAAATCTATTTCCTTATCTCCATTTTTACCATTCTAGAATAGCTTTCGTCTCTGTGACTCATATGATATTTCCAACCCTTAAAGCTTATCCAATCATAGATTTCTAGCATTATCTTTTGAAAGATTTTAAAAGACATGACTTTACCCTTTAGCACCTTTCTATTAACATATTTTTTCATGTATTCTTAGTAACTTTGTTCATCATTTTGGAAAATTACCTCTAGAAATCTATTTTCCTACACTTTGATCTTCTGAGATGCATGCAATTCCTCTGACTCTTCTTTATTTCTTTTCCCTTCGGATATGGATGCTAAAGTTATCTCTGTAGTTCTTGAATCTACCACTTCATCAGTAAAGGTTTTAGAGTTTTGATGTGGAAGAGCTTGAGGGTTCTTGGCAGTGAGATAAGCAAAAGAAAATGGCATTAAGAAGACTAGAAGTGAAGAGGGAAACAATGGGGATTTAATCACCTTTTCTAAGGAGAGACTCTGTCGCTAACAGTGAAGGGAGAGTTGAGTGTGAGATGAGGTTAAAAGAGGGGTTTCTATGGTCAAACCTCTTTCGCCTCAAATGAATTAGGTGGCTTCAGATAATCTTGCAGACAAAGTGGTGACTTTGTTGCAAGCAGATATGAGATAATATGATTTTCAATTTATTTTTGACCTAAAATATGTATGATTATCTAAGAGGATGATGTTGGTTCACTTATGATTAGAAGATTTTGATTTACAAAGATTTGAGTGACTAATTTCTTGGCCTTATATTATGTGTATAAGTGAAGAAATGAAGAGTATATAATTTGCAGCATGCAAAAACGATTTAGAATGATATACAATTAATTTTCTAATAATCAAAGCTTTAAAGCAAATATCAATTTCTTGAAAGTTAGAGTCTTTGGATTTGAAAATTACCACATTGTCTTGAATTGTTATGATATTTGAAAGATGCTTACTTGGTTGTCTTCAACTCCTCTAGATTTCTCATAGGTGAATCTTTTGATTTCTCTTATTTCTGCAGTTCTTGCAAAGAGTCAATTTGCTTGAGTCTCTTGGACCTTGTTAGCTTTGTCAATATAACTTCTTATGTATCTTTAAAAAAGCTACATATGCATATTATATCAAACTTAATGGGAGACAAGAATTTCAAATTTTTAGAATCTATAACATATATCATTAATGCATAAACGTTTGCAAATAACATGTCGCTGAGCAGGAATGTTGTGGAACATTTGGCCATGGGAATCTCATTATAGTTAAATTTTGGTAGTTAAGATTAACTTGCTAAGCCTGCTCTGATACCACTTGTTAGTTCCATGTGGTAGATAGCTCAAGAGGGGAGGGGTAAATTGAGCATATAAAAATCATGGCCAAATAAAAGTGTATGAGCTAAGTAGAAGTAGTGATGTAGCACATATGTGATTTTCATATATATATATATATATATATCTACTTCTTTACTAGATTCAGCTTCTCTTAGCCATTCTTATTTTAAGTAGGTAATTGTTGATTTTCCAAAGTTCACTAATAACTCATATAATGTGATTTTCTTGAGCTCACCATAAACTCACATAGCTAATTTATAATAATCATTTTGCAAATTACTTTGTCTCTTATATTAAGCTGATTTGTACAGAGTTTGGGCTCATATAAAATGATATCTCATTGAAGTGCATTAGATGTCTATACTCCAGATATATGATTAAGATAGATTTTTTTGGCTCATTGTTTGTCAGTGCAATGGAGATTGAATATCTAGGAGGAAGCATAGCATAATTGAGAGAGAGGTTACTCGTTTAGGCTCTATTCTCATTTTTCTCATAGCTTCCTCAACCTTCTTCACTGACACTGCACTACCTTTCTATTGCTTCAGAAATTTTTGTCTGCTGGATTTAGTTGGCTTTGTTTGAATGTTGAAGGCTGTTCTAAATTTTCCTCCATTGAAAAGTTGTCTCTTGATAAACTCGTTGTAGCTAGAAAGACTCTAGCACCATAGTTGAAGAAGATGCCTTTTCGGTTTAGGCAAATATTGTATAAAGAATTTCATGACTGACTCTTTCATCATTTTGAAAAGATGTTCATTAAGCCTAAAGGGATACAACCTTGGAGTGTTGCAATCTTCATCAAAGTGAAGGCTTTTTTCCTTTGAATTTCTTTCCATCTTCAGCTAAGCTCAATTTGCTTGGTTTGTTTATTAGAATCTGCTTCGAATGAAAACTTGACCGAAAGAGTGTGGTCAGCAATGTCTAGCATAAGTAGCTTCTATTTGTCATGATATACCATAGAGATTCAACCATAGTTTGTCTGAGGACTTTTTCTAATCAAGTCCTAGTTTGTCTTTTATAAGTAACAGACAAATTGACTCGAAGTAGATCCGCATAATGATCAACTTGTCTTTATAAACTTGTTTGAGATTATTGTAGCATTTTTACTTTGTCTTCTAATTTGTCTGTTGTAAGTAAAAGACAAATTGCAAAGTTGTAGACAAAGTTCTTCTTTTTACTCTTCATCATATGAAGTTTTCTCATTAAATTAAGTTTCTTTCACCAGATGAAGTTTTCTTTCCTCAGATGAAGTAACTTTGTTTGTCGGTTTGTCTATTGTAACTAACAGACAACTCTTATTGGTGCGGACAAGGCTTCTTCAAGGCAAATGAATTGACTTTGTTTATTGTTTGTCTATAGAGATCTATAGACGAAGTTGCAAGCCGTAGATGAAGTCTTTCAAATAGTTTATCTGTTGGTTTGTCTATCGTAAGTGATAGATAAAGTTATGAGGCACAGACAAAGCCTCTTTCCAATAGTTTGTCTGATGGTTTATCTGTTAGAAATAATGGATGAATCATTGGGGCATAGATAATTCATTTCTTTAGCGATTTGTCCGATGGTTTGTCTATTGCAAGTGGTAGATGAACTTGCAGATAAAGACGGCAGACAAAATTGTTCATCTGTAGCTGTGCTGCTTCGAATTCATTACTATATCTTCTGTAGAGGATTGTAGACAAGTGTTAGTATTACAGTATATGATTTCGGTGATAACAAAACTTGTATTAAGATAAGATATATGTGTGCTTAAATCTCTAATAATTATATGCATAATTATGATTTGGTAAATGATAATTAATATGAATGCATAATCACAAATGTTTAACTATGCATGCATATACTCTTTACTTGATGGTGTGCTTAATCTTAATTATCTTCAATGTATAAATTTTTTGAATCATAATTAGCACCATACTCTATTAAGCTTTTACATTATGTACTTAAATAGAGATGTATATTATCCTTGCTTTACAACATGTTAAAAATTACATGAGGATAAAATACATTCTAATAATGAATATAAAAGCTAAAAACATAGCAAGTGTAGAAAAATCTTAAGTGTAGAATCACAAGTGTCTGCAACAAACTACCACAATTATCTGCTATTTTCCAAAGGGATCAAATTGCTGAAGGTCATGGAAGAAGAAGAAAGTAAGGGCTTTGAAGAAAAGTGACAAGAGAGGTTGCATTGTCTAAAAGAAAACTTCCACAAATAAATGCAATGGAAGAAAATAAGGCTTCGAAGATGAGCTAAAGAAGTCTGCTTTGTCTATTAACCTCAAGGTGAAACTTCCACAGATAAATGCAAGATAAAAGTAGTTGAAGACGAAGTCATGGTCAAAGATCATAAAGCTGTTCAAAAAATTTGAACTATCTACATCGACTAGACAAAGTTTATTTGAGTCAAAGTAAGAAGAAGAAGCTCCATCAAACACTTAGACAAATAAAGAAAGAAGGAATTTTCACCTAGTTAATCATGCACAAACTTTATCTGACCAACAAAGTTAGAAGAATATATTCATCTAAGGATAAAAGGGCAAGATGAATAGATAAAGGAGTGCAACTTTGGCTGAGCCAAGATAGACAAATCAAGAATGAAGAAAGTAAAAAAATTGCAAAAACAAACTGCATCTATTGCTTGAAGAATGCAGAATAAATGAGGAACTCAACCTCATCTATAAATCAAATTCGTCTGTTACTTACTATAGACAAAGCAATAGATAAAGTGAAAGATGAAGTAGAAATTACATTATGAAGATAGATGAAGCGGCATAGACATGGTAGCTACTTGGACAAATGAACTTTAACAAATAAAGGCATTTGTCTGCAACTTACTATAGACAAACCTATAGATGAAGTGCAAAGTAATTTATTCAAGACAAAGTAAAGCAGAGTTCATCTAATCATAATTAGTCTGTTTATGGTGATAAAGGAAGCCTTTCTATCAACTAGTTTGACTTCATCTGCACCACCCAGATTTTGTTTGTTATTTACAATAGGCAAAGCATATTCATGAAGGATGGATTGACAGACATATCTCTTGGAGGAATTCGTGCAGACAAAGTAGAGTTTATTCATCGATCAGTTCAACTTTGTCTGTGGCACCAAAGTTCATCTACTATTTACAATAGACATATTCTACTCATAAAGGATCGGCTGATAGACAAACTAATGGAAAATTCATCTGTAACTTATGACAAACAAATGCAGATAGAGAGAGGCCATGACTTATCAGAGGAAACTTGCATCTAAATGGCATCTACATGTGTGGTTTCATTATTCAGACTCATTTCAGTCACCATTTCCTGCAACAAGTGACATTATAAGTTTTCACGATGTGTCAAGTCAAAATAAGAAAAGACATGTCAGCAATAGCTTATCTTCCTCTCTGTAAAAGAATGATGATGCAGCAACTTGAGATAAGAAAGGCATGGACTCCAGTGACAAAAATTTCATTGGTCTTATTCATTCATTGCTACTCTCATTTCTGCATTCAACACAACTCATCTTCTCCAACGGTCGAGATTATGAATAAGCTATTTAAGGAGAAAAGGTAGAATGATTCAAGGTGGTGAAGGAAAACATTTGAAATGAGCTTAACATTATGCAAAACCTTCCACCCATTGCCAAGAGCTTAAACTGTCATCTATCTTTTATGAGCTTAAACTCCATATCCTTATGGCCATTAAGTTTACATTGTGGGAAGATTTTTTATTACATAAGAACTATAAATCTTCCCCTGTGCTTGAGAGAAACACTATGTAAAAGTGTATAAGTTTTTTGGTAAACCTGAAACTAGAGAGTCGTTATTGAGCTTTGAAAAACCAACAAGTTTGTTGGTGATCTTTGAAACCATGATTTTCCTGGAGAGCTTGTGAAAACCAAAAAAGTGTTGGGAGCACTATGTTTATGTCCCTTAGAGCTGGAATCTAAAAGAGTATTGGGAACACTGTTTATGCCTCCTGGAGTTGGAATCCAGGAGAGTGCTAGGAGCACTTTTGTATTTCCGTTATATGGGATATAGTGGAACCCAAGGCACATGAGTGTGTGCTCTTAGAAAAGTGGCTGTAGGGACAAGGTTATTCAACCACTATAAAAATTGCATTGTTTGTGTGTTTGTTTGCTTATATATTTTATCCTTCATGCACTTTATTATTTTATTATTTATCTTATAATGCACCACACACAATCACACAATCATAAGAAGAGAGAAATGTCTCTATAGGGGTTAAGTAATGAATTTTTACATACCCAATTCACCCCTCCCCTCTTGGGTTAAACCATACTATGGGACTCTACAACAAGTTTCTTGATCTTCTTCAGTTTTAGATAGACTTCATATGAGAGATAAATGCTTGAATAATTCAACTCCATTTTTATCTCTTCATTTATTTAAGTTCAGCTCCATTCCATCTCTGCTTCTGCAAACTAAATTCATTTTTGTGTTACGGATAGATGTTGAGTATAAGTAGTTTATTTCACTTGTCCGTGTAATGATTTGTCTGAATCTATCAGAGGCAGTTGCTATCTGATACTGAATTTATCTACAGGAGATTTATTCGATCACTCATTGAGACTTGAACATCATAGCTAAAAATATTCTTTATGGCTTCTTTTTAAAGTTTCAGTGCCATTCTTTTTAGCATTCTTGTCTTTTTTTGGTTAATGATTTTGTTTGTTTATGTATTCTTTATATATGCTGTCCACTTCATTTGAGTTGTTTCCCTGTATATTTATATCTATTTTTGCAATGCTTGGGAACATAATTGTCAGTACCATAAGTGTTCACTCATATGTTGTTACTCATCATCAAAACTTGGTTGTTTGCCATATACACCATTTGGTTCAACAGTAACAACATAGGAAATAAAGTAATGTTTATAGAAGAAAACAAGGACCCAAACAGATCATGATTTGGCTTCCCAGAGAAGTTACATATATACTAAAAGCAACCCAGTCTCCATCAACTAGATTGGTGGCACCGAAGAAGAAATGTGTACCAAAGTTTTTTGCCACTAACCCACCTAGATCCTTTGTCAAATGGGTAACAAAAGTTAAAACTTAATCTTGTAATGTAGGTGTGCTTGAGATCCATAAGGAGTAACATATAGTATATTTTTAGTGGTTGCTCAAGGCACATGACAGGGAATAGGGAGCTATTCATGGAGATGAAAATGAAATCTGGTAGAACAATGACCTTTGGGAATAATGAAAAAGGTATAGTGGTTGGGATTTGTAAGGTTGGCTAACCACCATTTACCATAATTTTAGACATAGTTCTTATAGAAGGATTGAAACATAATCTTTTAAGTGTTAGTCAATTTTGTGACAAAGGCTATAAGGTTGTGTTTGAATCTCAATATTATTTAATTCTAGATAAGTCTTATTCAGTTGTTGTACTTTTTAGAAGGCATAAAAATATATATTTGGTTGATCTTTCTAATATCCAAGCTAGGTGTCTTATTGCTAATGAAAATGAGGTGTCTTATTGCTAATGATAATGAATCTATGTTGTGGCACAGAAGGATAGGACATGTCAACAAGAAACTGATTGAAAAACTATGCAATAAGGATTTTGTTGTTGGCTTACCTCTGTAACACCCCCAACTCTAGCCAATGTGAAGTATTGTCCGCTTTGGGCCCACCAGATCCGCTGGCACGTAGAGCCCGCATGGTTTTGCCCATTTTAGGCCCACTCTTCTGGCCCAAAAGGCGCCTCACAATGACTTGCTACAGTTCACATTCGAACC